>CANXYI010677070.1:0-10136 GCA_948208565.1 Hura crepitans
CAGAGTCTTTCAACCATACTTGGATTAGTTTATGGTGGTTTTTATTGATAAAATTCTAGTGTATTCTAAAACCAAGGAGGAACATGAACAACACCTTATACTAGTGTTACAAACTCTGAGAGAGAAGCAGTTATTTGCCAAACTAAGTAAATGTGAATTCTGGTTAAATGAAGTGGCTTTCTTAGGCCTTATTGTATTAGTAAAAGGCATCAGAGTAGATCTCAACAAGGCTAAAGTTGTGTTAGAATGGGAACCTCCTAGGAATGTGACTAAGATACAGAGTTTCCTAGGATTGGCTGGTTACTATAAAAGATGCATAAAGGGTTTCTCAATGATTGCAACACCACTAACTAGGTTGATAAGGAAGAATGTAAAGTTTGAATGGGATGACAAATGTTAGGAGAGTTTTGATAGACTGAAAACAATGTTGACTAAAGCACCTATCATTGTTCAACCTGAACAGGGGAAGGACTTTGTCATTTATAGTAATGCTTTGCATAATGGACTTAAATGTGTACTAATGTAAGAGGGTAAAGTAGTAGCATATGCTTTTAGGCAGCTAAAGCCACATGAGAGGAATTATCCTACTCATGATCTGGAGTTAGCTACAATTATTTTTGCGTTGAAATTTGGAGGCATTATTTGTATAGTGAAAAGTGCTACATGTACACTGATCATAAAAGTTTGAAATATCTTTTCACTTAGAAGGAGTTAAACTTAATGCAGTGATAGTGGTTAGAGTTTATCAAGGATTATGATTACCTAATAAACTATCACCCGAGAAAGGCTAATGTAATGGCAAATGCATTGAGTAGAAAGTTCATGGTGACAATGAGAGCAATAAATGTTAGAATGGATTATACAGAGAGAGATGTCATCTTAGTTAAATTACAAATCAAGCCTAACTTTAAGTAGCAAATAAAAGAGGCATAGACACAAGATGGACAATTGATATAGATTATTAGTAAAGTCAAAAAGGGGAAGACCACAGAGTTTGAAATAGGAGAGGATGGATGTTCATATTACCATGGCAGGTTATGTGTACCTAGTACAAATGCTTAAGGACACAAATTTTGAGAGAGGCATATAAAGCTCTCTATTCCATGCATCCAGGCAGTACAAAGATGTACCTAGATTTAAAACCTTATTATTGGTGGTTAGGGATGAAGCACGACATAGCTAAATATGTAGCCAGGTGTTTAACATGTCAGCAAGTAAAAGCTGAGCATCAAGTTCCTTCTGGATTGTTACATCCAATAGTAATACCATAATAGAAATAAGAGAAGGTTACTATGGATTTTGTGATGGGATTACCACTGAAAAGGAAAAAGCGTGATACTGTGTGAGTGATTGTAGATAGGCTGACCAAGATAGCACATTTTATTCCTGTGAGGATAGACTACTCCTTGGAGAAGCTGGCACAACTATATATTGATGAAATTGTGAGATTTTATGGTGTGCTAATAGCCATTATTTTAGATAAAGACCCGAGATTCACTTTTAAGTTCTAGAAGAAGTTGCATGAAGCTTTTAATACTAGATTGACATACAGTACAACTTTTCACCCTCAAATAGATAAGCAATCAGAACGGGTGATACAAGTACTAGAAGACATGTTACATAGTTGTGCAATAGAGTTCAAATAAAGCTGGGGCCAGTACTTGTCTTTACCTAAATTTGCATATAATAACAGTCATCAAGCTAGTTTAGGCATGGCACCTTATGAGGCATTATATGGTAGAAGGTGCAGAACCCCTTTGTTTTAGAGTGAAGTGGGTAAAAGCAAGATCATGGGAATTAATTTGATCAATGATGCAGAGGACAAAGTTAAGGTTATAAGAGAGAGACTGAAAGCCACCACGGATTGATAGAAATCCTATGCTAATCTGAAAAGAAGGGATATAGAATATAAAGTGGGTAAGAAGGTACTTAGGTTTGGCAAGAAAGGAAAGCTTAGTCCTAGATTCAATAGTCCCTATGAGATTATGGAACGTATGAGGCCAGTGGCATACAGGCTAGCCTTACCAGTTGAGTTGCAATAGATTTATGATGTGTTCCTTGTATCAATGCTTAGGCTATATAGATTTGATCCATCACATGTGATACCTATAAAAGAGATCCAAGTACAGCTAAATTTGACATATGAGGAAGAACCAGTGCAATTTTTGGCTTGACAAGTGAAGCAGTTACGGAATAAAACCATACCACTAGTCAAAGTGTTATAAAAGTATCACAATACAAAAGAAGCTACTTGGGAAAGTGAGGAGTAGATGCAAGCTTAGTACCCACACTTTTTATCACTAGGTAATTTTGAGGACAAAATTATATAAGAGGGTAAGAATTATAACGCCTGTAAATCGAGGCTTTATGAACAATACCTCTGGGACTTGAACAATGTTCCTAAGGAGTCGAGACACCTTTATGGGACCTAAGAAGCAGTGTACTAGTCATGAAACTTTAAAGGGTTAAGAAAATGGGTAAAATGAATGAATTTAAAATTTTAGCAGAACCAATAATTCATTTCAAGCCATAAGCTAGTGAATCATATCCTCAAATGGGCTTGGGCTAGGAATGACCCGGGATATGTCCGGACAAACCTAAAAATACCATACCTTGAAGGTCAAAAATTTCATTGATTTCATTGATGAAGGAATTTTAATTTTTGAGGTCGTTCGGTAATTTTTCAGAATTTCTCAATTTTTTAAGAAATTAGTTAACCAACTTATCGATGGAATTTTGACATGAAATTTTACAAGGCCCTAAGTAGGCCCAATTGAGGATTTTTAGAATAGACACCATGATTTTTGAGGTCCAAATGAATTTTTAAAATTGCTCAAAATTTTAGCTAAAATCGAGATTTTTCAGGAAGCCTAAGCACTACTTGTCACCACCCGAGCCATCTACTAACCCATATAAATCCCATGACATATGGGAATCCACCCATATTACCATCTCACCTCCCCCTCCACCATCTCTACCTCACTTCTTCTCCTTTGGTAGTTGACACCATTTTCAGCCTCTTCCCCTCTATTTTTGCTTCTTTTTCTTCTTAATTTCCCACCAATTCTCTATTAAAAATCATAATAATAATGTAAAAAATTTTTCTTAAGGTTGTGAGACTCTATAACTACCCTTTGAAGTTGGAAAAAAAATTGCCCAACATTCAAGTTTGGTGTATAGAGGCTTAAAAATTCAATTATGGTGTAAATAGGTTTTCCTTGCTTTTTATTTTAGTTTTGTGTAGTCCTCTTAATTCTAAGAATCATCATAATTTCATATTTACATTTGGAGCTTTGTGTCAATTTCTATGAATTTTCTAAGTTAGGAATGATGTATATAGGCATAAAGCAAATTGGCAAAGGATCAAAGAATTAGGCCATTCAAAGTGTGAAAAAGGATCCAAAGACACAATAGGTATGTGAATTTAATATAATGTTAACATGCCATTATGTGTGTAGATGTGAATTGCCATGATAATGTGTATGGAATTTCTAATTTGAGCTTGTGTCCATGTGAATGGTTAGACTAAGCATGCTGTGAGCTTTTTTATGTGTGAAATTAATGATTGGGATATGAATTAAGTGAGAAAAGGTTGTGTAAATACATAATGTCCATATGGCCGAAAGGGGTGTCATGTATGGCATGACATGTGTATAGTGTTATGGCATGTAATCATGGTGGACATGATGGGAAATGTCATGTGTGGCACAAATATAGATGTGTGTATATGGAAATTATGAGAAAAATGCATGTATGTGTATGATTATGATATGGCTGAGAGGTATGCCTGATGTATCATGGCATAGCATGTATGGTGAGGCATATATACATGTACGTGTGTGGTGGAAATGTGATGTGTGATGTGTATGTGTGAGGAAATGTGAGAATATGTATGTGTGTGACTATGATCAAGCATTAGCTGAGAGGTACGACATGGTGGCATGACATGGCATGTATGTATAGTACGATGTATGATATGTGTGCATGATGGAACATGATGAACATGCGATGTATGGAATGAACCTAGCACGAAATATGTGTGAACATATATATAAATATGAGATAATGTATGGTAAATAAAGGTAGTGTAAATTTGGTAATACTTTGGTGAAAAATATGGTAAAGCGATGGTGTCATTGGAAATGGTATAAAATGGCCTAAAAAGTGACCTAAATGTGCATAAAAAGTAGTATATAGTTTGAACATGTGATGTACTTAATTTTGATGGCAATGTGAGGCCAATGTTGTTGACATATTAGTTTGAATGGGATGAGATCATATGTAATCTAGAATGGCATGTTAATATGGCTTGAAATGGCATGAGGAAATGCCTAATGAATTGTGGCAATTGACCTATAACTGTGTCCCAAAAATTAAATGGACCTGTAACTATGTTAAGGAAAAAATGGATATGTATAAATGACTTATAACTGGAACATAAAATGAGCACCTAAAATGACCTAGTATAGTGACTTAAAATGGACATGAAAAATGACCTATAACTATTTAAGAAATGACCTATAATTGTCTAATAAAAGTGACCTATAATTGTCCAGTGAAAAATGAATTGATAAAAATGACTTATAACTGTGTATCTATAACATGGAAATAAATAAAATAAGTAATCCATAATTGAGTTAAATTACTTAATAAACAGTTGGGCTAATAGTTAGACACCTACTGGATGAGTTGACCATTTAATTAGGGATTTGCAACCGCTAGAGGTATTGGTCTTTTAGGGCCTGATCAGTGTGGTTATGTAGGTGGGTGCAATCGCCGAGGTCCTAATATTTAGGCCCCGCACACTCAGGTATTAGAAGATCTACAGGACTGATCCTTGCTACCACTTGCTTGATTATGGATATTAGGAGGTCCCATGAGGCTGATCCCTATTATCCACTAGAATTACCTGATATTGATTTTTGTGATATTATGAGGTTCACGAACTAATCCCTACTATCCTTACTATCTAATATTATGAGGTTCTTATAGACTGATCCCTATTATCAGACTAGTTAGGTAGAGCTATCAAGATCCAGAATGTGGGCCACTATAAAACTTTGGATTTCCCTTTTATCCAGTGCCTTAAAAAGTCATTTATCTAGGCAAGCCTAAGTAATAAAAAGAAATTTAATGAAATAGAATAGCCTGTGATAATGGGACTTATGAACAAAGAAAAAAATAGCTTGAGACTAATAAATTAAATAATGAGATAGAATAATAAAATAATATTATTTTATTACATGGACTTTATATGATGCATGTATGCTTGCATGACATGCTTTATTATATCAAATTGACCACAGAGTTTCATACTCAGCGTATCAATGTTCTGGTGCACAAGTAGCAGAAGTCTAGCTAAACAACCTTTGTAGATTTTATAGTGTAGTAGTGATAGTAGTAGAGGGTATATGCTTTGTTCTTTTTGATGGTTCATAAAGGGCACTCATGTATCTAATATGGGTTTTAGGCATAACTAGTATAGTAACTAAAGTTGTCTCTATATTTTAAGATTAAAGCAGATGATTTTTTAAAAGGCCTTTATCTAAATGTTTTATTTTCTGTGTTTTCTATTGATTGTGGGCCTGAGACCCTATTTGTTGTGTGGTGCCCTCCACCCAATCGATACATCGAACTCAAATGGGGGACGTGCGCACACAAAATGATATATAGTTTCGTTATCCAAAATCACTTAAAATTTAAAACTTTCATATAAAAAAACATTTCTTGACTTGAAAATAAATAAAACATTAAAAAACCTTTGGCACGCAAATTAAGGTAAACATTGGGGTCATCGTGTTGGAAATCTAGTAGCATAATGGCTGTACCAGGACACTTTTCCAAATGTATACCTATTTAAAAACACTTCTATATAACTCAAGTGTGCATCTCTAACTCACATGGGTCCTTCTGACCCTCCAATCTCAACATAAACACCACACAAGAACAATAAGCCTCAGGCTCTCCACAACCAATATTCTCACATGCAATCTCATATAACACCACACAAACATCCGAGAAGTAGAAAAGCAAATTCTATAGTTAAAATATTTGATACAAAAAATTGCTGCAAAGTGCAGATTAGACCTAATCCCTTCGACATCACAAGGGCACACTAACTATAATAACCATTACATTTACATCACAACTACTATTACAAAAAGTACAAAAATACGCACGTAGGGGTTATCTTCGTGTCTCCTATTATACAGAAGCTTTAGCTCTAATCTACGACCCTATTACCTATGCATCACAAACAAGCAATGCGCTAAGCTTTTGCTTAGTAGTGTAATCACTTTAACTTATAAAAAGGTTAATTAAGCATGTCCATATATGTACACATACCATTTTCGGATTTAATATCACAAATATCCATTTTCAATGATTTATAAGCAACACAAGTCATTATCGATTTTAAAATCACATTCATGCATATTTGGAGTCTTATATGCAAACATGCACATTTCAAGCATGAACAATGCATTTGATGGTACAATTACCAATGCATTATATATACATCAAATAACCACCATTTAATTGACATAATGCATTACATACATAAAGTCATAATCTTTAAGCATCAATTATGTCAAAAATCACAAATATCATATAATAGTCATTGGTAGACCATAAGGCATAATAAATATCTTACCATATCATAATAGCTTGTAAAATACCATACCGAACTCATATATCGCAAGGAATAACAACATACCTATTTTTTTATCATAATTGCCATTATGCACCTCATAACTATCCATATTAATATTTTGAGTTGTATTCACATATAATCACCAATAATAGTCATACAAATGATAGTAAACACTTTTAGTCACCTTAAGGCTAGTTTGAGTCATTAAGCCTTATTATGTTTGCATATCATATTATTGCCATTAAACATATAATCTCAATTTATACATCTTTAAATCATTTTAATTGTTTAACCAATGCCCATATCCATAAGACAACTAACCAAGACTGGATAATGGAATTACTTAGGCCTAAAGGATCTCTATATCCATAGGTACATATACTTAGGCCCAAAGGCTCTCCACATCTGCAGATGCGTTTACTTAGGCCCGAAGGCTCTCCACATCCATAGATGTATAACTTAGGCTAAAAGGCTCTCACATCTATAGATGTGTAACACTTAGGCCCGAAAGCTCTCATACTATGTAGGTATGTAAATCTTAGGCTCGAAGGCTCTCATGTACATCAGTATGTAATCTTAGGCCTGAAGGCTCTCACATCCTCATATGCATAATTAACTTAGGCCCGAAGGCTCTCATGCCTGTCGGCACATAAATCAATAACCCGTAGGTCTCATACTCGAAGGTATGCTAGCAACTGCTACAATCCTAGTTGATCGATCAACCTATCCAAACTAGGCTGTCTAACTATATAGGCATCATTAAACATGTCATTATGTGTCAAATTACCCAATTGCACTTTTCATATTATTATATTAATTTAAAATCACCATTGGCCTCGATGCATCATTGCATGGCCTAAACATGTACACTTGGCCAACTTAGGCCTCTTGATGTCCATTACAGCGATAGGTTTCATTTTTTAGGTGTAATGGCATCGAAACACACAACATCTCAATATGTCACATAAAGACACAAATATTGATACAAATGTTCATTTTACGGCATTTCCCAATATTAGCATTCAAAAGGTCACACATAGCATTTTCATGCACTTATAACACATATATCATTATGATATGTCAAAAATCCATTTTAAGCATATTAACATGTCACATTCATGTACATATGATGCATTTTAATCGATAATAACATGTGCACACATGATAGCACACTTATCGATTTAAGTAGGCATAATGCCACACATGTATATATCAAGTCAATTTATGGCATTCTAGTACCCATTGCATCCATTTTTCATGTTCCAATCATAAAATGACCATACGCATGCATTTCTATGCATACAGCACACAACATGGCATATTCGATTTTTATTTTGCATAAGGCATTAAAGAACTCAATTTTGACATTCTCCCAATTTCCATCACTCATAACCATCTCATATCATGCATTTATCATTAAATTAATCACACATTTCAATTATAACATTTATTGCATTTATATGCATTTAATACCATTAATTATTAATATGTACGTAAAGCAAATCATACATTAAATGCAAGTTCTAGCCAATTTAAAGTGATTATACATACCCAACAAAGTTGTATGGGGCCCCTAAATTTGGCTTAAGCCTTCTCCTTACCTTAAGAGGCTCAAGTTGTCATCTCGCCTATAAATACAAAAGGGTATGAACTTCAATAAATAATATAAATTAATCTAGAAGGTAAAAAAATATTTCAAGCCTAGATATAAGCTTTAGAACACCCTAGGAACTCGTAAAAAATAAAATTTGTGAAAATAGAAAACCCAAGAGAGAGAAGGTTACTATTCATCTCAATTTTCTTCTTGATTTTCATCCCGAAATACTCTGCCATTCCAGACAATTTTAGTGTCCATGAACTCATCTCAAAATGCTTGTTGTTTTAGGTGTAACCTCATAACGTGGGTCGAGCCAAGGAGAAAGAAATCAAAGGAAGAAAAAGAGAGGGAGAGTGGGGGGATTTTGAAGAGAAAAGGGAGGAGGATGGTGATGTATGGTATGAATGGGTGGAATGAAAAATTCCCTTATTTATACCCTTCCACAAAAATAATTTTTCCTTCCTTCGAAAAATTATTATAATCGATAGAAAAGTCAGTTTTTCTCCATCCTTGTCCCCAAAATTCCCTAAATCCAAGCCCGATATCCTCTCAAAATCTTGAGCCCAAATTTCAACAATAACCCAAAAAATTAATATAATTTGTCCTAAAAATCGGGTGAAAATAGCTCCCGAACTCAAAAAATTTTGATTCCAAAACCATTGGACTATTCAAAATATTTGAGTATCAGGTTGTAATATTTTTGGATTATTTTGAGCAACTTTTTATTTATTTTACGGTTAGCTTTGCTTGTGGCATTATTCACAAGACATTGCCGTAAAATTTTAATTAGCATTTTTAACCATCCGAACAACTTCAGATTGGCTTCAAACTTTGCCCAAAATTCTCTTGTAATTAATACTCCCCGTCAATATGATTAGTGCGACTCGGGTCTTGGGAAGCACTATTTATCTTGGGAAGTACTATTCATAAGAGTCCGAATTTTTGGGTCGTTACATGTTGGTTGTGATACATTTGATGATATTAGAGGACCAAAAGGGTCCAGGTGATGACAAATGTTGATATTATCATTAGAAGTGCTTTTTCACAAGTGTATATTTTTGAAAATGTTACCCCGAGTAGCCATTATGCCGGCCTAATTTTTATGGAATTAATTACTAATCGATAAATGGATTTTTATGGTTTTTATGTCCTATATAATAATGTCTGAGGATTAGATTAGAGTTTTAGGAAACATCCATTTGATAAATAAATAAAATCATAAGCGTTAAATGAATGAGCCTCGAAGAAATTTCATGATTAGTGACCAAGTGGGAAGTGGCACCGCCTATCAGGTTTCATAGGGAATCAAAGAGGGGTGCTACACATACATCTTGCTCTTTATATTATACCATATAATGTACTTTATAAGAAAAACATTATTGTCATCATATAACCACATCAATTTTGTCATATATAGTTATGATCAAAAATCCTAATCATATATCATCACTGTCACATCACATATCACCATATACCATAATGGCATGTATATTTTTTCATGACCACATAGCACATTATCATCATAACATAATAATTTATCATTAATTTAATCAATTTGACCCTTCCCACAAGTGAGGAAAGTTTCAACCAATAAAGTCTCTTGCATTATTCATTCCATAATGTTAGTTTCTTCGGCCATACCTACTTCTTGCTTATGTCTTAGACTAGATCACTAATTAGGACATTATACTTGCATTACATACTTTTTATGCCATTAAGATCACATTTAGCTCAACTTATAGGAAAACTATTTAATTAACTAATTAGGCATAGTTTAGTCATCAAATATCACAATTATCATCTAAACTACAACTTATCATCATCATCGTCACTAATTAGGTCATGTATAGGTTTCAACCACCTAAAGTTCACATTTTCATCATGCTA
>CANXYI010677142.1:0-12122 GCA_948208565.1 Hura crepitans
CCTCTGACTAGTGTGTAGTTGCTCCTGCCTCTACTATCTTAGTGGTTTATTTGGTGCTGCTGTAGCTGATGCCTACGTCTATGGTACCTCTGATTGTCTCTGAGGATAATCCCTCTAGAAGTGGTCTTTAGCCATCTGTATTGCTAGCACTGACCCTAATGTCTCCTTTAGTAACTCCCATATGTCAAAGGTACACTTCTGGCTGTAGATACTAGAGCACTTAAGGCATGTTGAGATAGAGTTGGTGGAGGCCTAGGAGGAAAAGCCTAACCAAATCTCTGAGATAAAGCTTACCTCTAAGATTGTTATCCTGCCTGTCTCTAGGACTACTAAATAGGCTGAAAGTCCCCATGTCTCTTGCCCCTTCCTAGGGCTGAACTAGTCTAACCTATAATGAAGGCTCTCTTCCTTTAGAACAGATCCCTTTTCTGCTATAACATATCTTCCATGTCATACACTACAGCTGCCAACTCAAAAAAGTTTTTAATCTTTATGGTAGTAATTTGCATCCTTAGGTCGACATTGAGGCCCTTTTCGAACCACTTGTACTTTTCCTCATCAATAGGGGTGAACTTTGCTATGTACGTACTCAAATGAGTGTAGTCCTTCTTATACTCTGTTACTGACCTTCGCTTCTATCTTAGATCAAAGAACTCTTACCTCCTCTTATCTTTGTTGGACTCGAGAATTTACCTCTTTTAAAATTCCTTCAGGAAGAACTCTAATGTGAGCTCAGCTATTACCTTCCTCTTATTAATTGTATCCCACCAGTGGAACGCTTTTTCCTACAGAAGAGAATTAGAGCACTTTAGGCACTCAGCCTCTGAGCACTTTAACTGCTCCAAAATCCTCGTGGTCTATTCCAGCCAATACTCCACCCTTGCAACATCATCCTCCCACACACCTAGGAAGTCCACTACTCCTATCTTCTTCAGTCTTTCTAGGTAGGACTTTTGTAATGTTGGGAGAGCCAATAGAGGTGGTGCTAGAGCTAAAGCTGGTGGTGGTAGTGGTGCTGCTACAGTATGTCTCAATAGCTCTACAATCTACTATAGCAATGCTGGGGAGACCTTAGCTTAAGGCTGTGGCTAAGGTGGTAGTGGTCATACAACATCACTAGGCTCTAGAGTGGCTACACTCACTTTAGGACCATGAATGGTGGTAGGAGCATGATTGGCCACCTTTTCCCCTTGATCTGGCGGGGTCCATTCACTCATCATATATAACTGTATAGAAAAACTTGTCAACTTCATGCATTGTAGCTTGGACCCAAATACAGAACCTTAGACTTATGCACTTATGTATATTATGCCTAAAAATGCCTAAACCTGCTTTGATACCACTAATTGTAACACCCCTTACCCATTCTCAGAGGAAACAAACAAAAGGTGCCACTTCTTAGAGATCATCCATCCTTGGATTTCCCCAGGAACCATTCGTTTAACACTTATGACACTTTGACCATCTTTAACTTATCTTGACTATCTAGTGTTTGTTATTGTATAACCTTTTATTACTAGCAATTTTAGAATGGTAAAACTCTAGATTATGGCTATTATCCATTTATAGAAAATTGGGCAGCATAATGGTTACCCAAGTGGAAAACCAAAAATTTTTCCTATAGGAAAAGCATTTCTAAAATAGTTTCAGCCCAAAACTCAACTCCTGGACACTTCTGGTCCCCCAAAACAATATCATCATCACAGAAAAACACACATGATCTTAAACCCATAGACATCCAACAGACAAACATATACATATATCTGTTAAAAGTCATATTCTATAGCCATTTAATTTAACTATCTAAGTTTTACACTATATAAGCACTACTGACTTTACACTTACTATACATGAGTGATTGACTAACAAAACTACAAAGCATCAAAAGTTACACCAAAAAGAACTATAGGTTAGCTACACTGGCACCTTTTGAAGCTAGAATTCTACCCGTCTATAGCCTATACATTGGAACACCAACACGCTGATTATGCACTCAGTGGTGGAATAGATACAATAAAGTCTGTCATACATATAGGCACATATATGAGGTCATGTACAAACATGCATAGACAATTTAATCACATTCATGCAAGAGATCCTACTAGATGCCATTGATCTTATTCAGTTAATTCAATCTATGTAGCATTTTATTTATAAATTCTAGTTTCATGTACTATTATTATAATTAAGCATTAATAAGGTTTAGGCCCATAACAGATAGACGACACTTTAAAACACCAGAGAGTGGGATCTATCCTATGTAGTGGCCTACATTTTAGACTTTGGTAGTTGTACCTACCTTGCTTGATAGTAGGAATCAGTCCATAGACCCCCCAATACTGGATTGGTAGATAAAAGGGATCAGTTCGTAGACCTCTTAATATCTATAAATGAGAGAACAGAGATTAGCCTTATGGGACCTCTTAATATCCATAGACAGTTAATGGGTACCAGTGATCAATCCAGGTGGACCTCTCAATACTCGAGCGTGCAGGGTTTATCTCAAAACGTCGACTGCTACACCCACCACATCTAATAGACAATATTAATCCTAGAAGGACTAAGCAGCTGCTAACTCCCTAGTTGACCAGTTAACCCATCTAGTGGGTGTCTAACTGATGGGTTAAATCACTATTCATTACTTAATTATGACATCTACCATCATTTTTACTATGTTTCATGTCAATCATGCTAATGAATTGCGTTGCATAAAAAATTTCACAAAAGTTAACTTTTTTAGCCTTTTGTCACAAAATCACTTTTTATTTGGTCATTTTATGGGTAGGCTACTATTCATTTAGTGAAATTCCAATCTTATACCTTTTATAACACTAAACATGCCAATCTAAAATCTCTCATTCTTGCATCATTTCTTGTCATAATCTTTCATAAATCATTCCTCATAATCATGCAACCAATGGCACACATATAGACATCATATTACTAGTCATCATTTATGTACACATTACATACTCATTTTGGTCATTATTTGCCAAGTTTACATACCATACGTCTTAGTATTATTATTCACTATCCATGTATTGTTTATACGCCCCATTTACATGCCATTGTCATGCTGAACATATTATATACATAACCACACATGCTATGCCATCCATACACATCATTTGGCCACTTGCCAAGCACACATATACACATGGTTCCTTTCCCTAATATCATGCCTAACATGTTGTTTTGACACCATTAACATATCTATGTCATTAATTCACATCAATATCATGCCTAACACTATAAACTTGAAATTCCATACACATGTACACATGCCAAATCATGCTAAAACACATGGCATACATAAATTGACTCTATTCCACATACCTAGGGTGTAAAAACACCCTTTTCTCCACCACTTTGAGGACTAACTTGAGGTTCTCCCTCAATGCTCCTTTCTTGCCCTAAACATACATATATTTTACTTAAAAAAATTTCTCAAAAATCCTATATAACTCTAAATTAAAATCCAAAACTATGGAACTTCTTAGAACACTCTAAACTACCTAAACCAAAAATAAAATATGGAATAATAACACTTACACCAAAAAAATGTCACTATTCACCAAGGTTGAATATCTCAAATTTCCCAAATTTCTCACTTGAATTAGACTCTAGAGATCATGAAAAGTCTAATTCATGTCTTTCTTGTGATTTTTGGTGATGGGAGGAGAGAGAAAGAGAAGAAAAAAATGGTGAGGAAAGAGAAAATAGCACCAAATTTTGAGGGAATTTAGGGGAGGAAGATGATAGTTCACACATGTGATCCCCTTTACATATGTGGGCCCTTATATAGGGGTAGGTGCATGGCTCAGATTGCGACACGTGGCGATCTAATAGTCCGTTTTCTCTCGATTTCCTTTGAAACTTAAAAAATTCACTGAAATTTTTCTAAACCTCTAAAAATACACATTTTTGTTTTAAAAATCCTTAATTAGTGTCATTAAAGCCCACATAAAATTTCAAGTCAAAATCCACTATTGACTTTTAGGCACTGTTCACTTACTAGAATAAAATATTGAAAAAAATGCCAAATGACCTTAGAAAATTAAAATTGCTTCACCATCATGTTATTTAGAATTTTTAAGTTTGAGGGTTTGGTATTTTTGGGTCCGTCTGGGTGCATCTTAGGACTGTCCCAGCTCAACCTTATTTAATCACCCTATTCACTAATTTTTAACTCGAAATGATTTATTGGTTTTGCTAAATTTTTAAATTCTTTCATTTTACCCATTTTCAAGCCTGTCAATGTTTGATGTACAATATGGCCCTTTTTGGCCTCGTGAGGATACCCCAACCTATAGGGAAAACCATTTATGCCAAGGAGGTCTATTCATAGAACTTAGACTTACAGGTGTTACATAGCTTTAATTATCACTTAATAAAAATCCAATAATATTTTGAAATATTATCCTTAAACACCACAAAAATCTGCTTGAAAAGCTTAAAATTTTGATAAAGTCATAGT
Organism: Hura crepitans; assembly: GCA_948208565.1. NCBI lineage: Eukaryota > Viridiplantae > Streptophyta > Magnoliopsida > Malpighiales > Euphorbiaceae > Hura > Hura crepitans. The sequence goes on from CANXYI010677142.1 coordinate 4,478, forward strand.
TAATTAACTTAGCTTGATATATTAAAAATACTTCCCAATGTTTTAAAATTCAAATTCTAGTGCCATTAGACTATTTAGAATTTTTAAGTGTGAAGTTATATTGATCTAGGATTATTTTGTGCAAAAAGTAAATTATTTTGCATTTAAGCTTTGCTTGCAACACTATTCATAGGATACTGCCATAAAATATATATTTTTTTTGTTTTTAATCACCTAAATAACTTCAAATTATCTTCAAACTTTGCCTAAAATTATTTTATGATTAATGCTTCCCATTGGTTCAATTAGTATGATTCGGGTTAGAGGAAATAATATTCATTATGCGAAGTACTATTCATAAAAGTCAGGATTTTTAGGACATTACATAACTTCCATTTTTAAATCAAAATTCATGTTTGAAATTAGCTGGATTAAATAGGTGTAGATATTGGTTCTTTGTCTAGGCCTCACTTTCCTAAGCTGTTTTTCCCATGCCGTGATGTCACCATAGGACCTTTACTAGAGGTATGGTTTTGTTCTACAACTCCTTAACCTCTTGGGCCAAGATGCTTATTGGCTCTTCTTCATATGATAAATCTTATTGTATTTCCACTTTTTTAGCTGACAACACATGTGTTAGATCTTATCTATATCATTTTAGCATCGACACATAGTATATATCTTGAATCTACTGCAACTAAAAGGGTAAAGCTAATTTATAAGCCAAAGGGCCAACATGCTCTGTTATCTCATAAGGTGTAATGAACTATGGACTTAGCTTATCCCTCTAGCCAAATCTCAACACTATCTTTTAAAGAGATACCTTCAAAAATACCTTCTTACCCACTTCATACTAAATATCCCATCTCTTTGAATCTACATCAAGCTTTTGTCTGTTAGAAGTAGCCTTAAGCCTCTCTTTGATGATCTTCACTTTCTCTTTTACATCCTTGATCAAATCTAGCCTCATAAGCTTGTTTTCACTAAGTTCACTCTAACATAATGGTGTTCTATATCTCCTCTCACACAAGGCTTCATAAAGAATAATACCTAAACTTGTCTAGTGATTGTTATTATATGCAAATTTTGCAAAAGATAAAAAATGGTCTTAACTACCTTTAAACTCGATTGCACAACTTCTCAAAATATCTTCTAGGATTTGGATGACCTTTTGTAACTGACCATCCATCTGTGGATGAAAAGCCATGCTAAAACTCAATTTGGTCCCTAAAGCATTATAGAGTTTCTTCCAAAATCTTGGTGCAATCTTAGGGTCTTTATCAGAAATGATAAAAGACGGCACCCTTGCAACCAAACTATCTTATCAATATATAGCTCTGCCAACTTCCAAAGAGAAGTCCCTCCTTATTAGAATAAAGTATGCAAACTTGGTCAATCTGTGAACTACAAATGAAATAGAATCACACTTATTACTTATCATCAGTAGACTAAATACGAAATCCATGGTGACTCGATCCCATTTCCATTTTGGTATTACTATGGGATGAAGCAACCTAGATGGAACATGATGCTCAGTGTTAAGTTGCTAATAAGTAAGGCATCTGGTTATGAAATTATCTATGTCTCTTTTTATGCCTAGCCACCAAAAGATTATCTTCATGTCTTGACACATCTTGGTACTATGAGGTTGCATAGCATATTGGTATTTTGGGCTTTTTACAGGATCTGCTATCTTAAATCCTCACTGTCAAATAGATATAGACATTTTTTATAATACAAATAACCATTATCTTTAATCTAAAACTTAGTTGGCTTCCCTTCTTGAATCTTGCTTACAATATTATGAAGTCTAGGATCATCCTTGACTTACTTCAATAAACTAGGCTTAACCTAAAGATTTGCTAACAAACCCTTATCATTAAGCATCTTTAAATCGATATTCATCGCCTTCAAGGCTAATATAAGCTTTCTGCTTAATGCATCTACCACAACATTAGCCTTTATTGGATGATAGTCAATAAGGCAACCATAGTCTTTTATTAACTCCATACATCTCTTTTGTCTCAAATTTAGCTACTTCTGAGTGGGAAGATACTTTAGACTCTTATGGTTAGTGTAGACATAACATCTCCCTCTATATAGATAATGCCTTCTAAAATTTGAGGTGAACACAACTGTTGCCAATTCCAAATCATTAATAGGGTTATTTTTCTCATGAGGCTTCAACTATCTCAAAGCATATACAACTATCTTGCCTTTCTACATTAGTATAAACCCTAATCCATTCAAGAAAGTGTCACTATAAATGGTGAACTCTTTGCTAGATATAGGCTAAACCAAGATAGAAGCCTTTATCAATATATTGTTGACTTTATCAAAGCTCTCCTAGCACTTACTATCCTAATCAAACTTAGCATTCTTTCTCAAAGATGTTTCATAAAGGCTACAACTAGAGAAAACCCCTTGATAAATCTCCTATAATAAAAAGAAAAACCCAAGAAACATCTAATCTCTATAATATTTCTAGGTGGTTTCTATTATATCACAGCTTTAACCTTACTAGGATCTACCCTGATACCCTCTACTCAAGCTATAAATATAAAAAATGGCACATCATCTATCTAAAACTCACACTTGCTGAGCTCGACATAGATTTTCTCATCCCTTAACATCTATAAAATAGTCCTCAAATGTTTTGTATGATCATCCCAATTCTTCAAATACACAAGAATGTCATCAATGATGACTACCACAAACTAGTCCAATAATGGCCTAAATATTTAATTCATAAGATCCATGAATGTGATTAGTGTATTGGTTAACACAAACTGCATCATAAGAACTCATAATAGCTATATCTCATCGTAAAAGCTATCTTGTGCACATCAACCTCCTTTACTCTTAACTGATAAAACCTAGATCTACATTAATCTTAAAGAGGGCACCTACCTCTTTAAGTGGGTCAAATAGGTTGTCAATACATGGTTAAGGATATTTATTTTTTGTGGAAACTTTATTTAGCTGTTTGTAGTTAACATATAACTTTAAGGAACATTCCTTCTTCTTGATGAACATAACTAGTGCTCTCTAGGGTGAAACACTCAATCTAATAAAACTTTTATCTAGAAGCTCTTACAACTACAACTTTAACTCTTTTAACTATATAGGAGCCATTATGTATAGAGCTATGGAAACTAATGTTATGCCTGGCATCACATCAATAATAAACTCTAGCACACTTTTTAGATGTAACCCAATTAGCTCTTCTAAAAAAACATCTTCAAACTCTAAAACAATTAGTACCTTGTTTGTATCAGGCTCTTTCCTTACTAGTGTGAATAATATAAGCCAAAAATTCTTGGAAACCCTTTCATATCAACTTTCTAGCCACAACTGTAGAAATGACATTGGACATATAGTTTGATGTTTCACCCATAACTGTCACTTTTGTGCCATCACTTGCTTAGAACATGATATGCTTTTTCCTATAGTCAATAATTACATGATACTTGGACAACTAATCCATGCCAAAGCATGATTAAAATCATTGAATGGTAACTCAATAAGGTTGGTAGAAAAAGAATGCCTTTACATTAACAAAGGACAATCTCTATATACTTTATCAATAATAAAATGCTAGCCTATTAGATTACTAACCATAATCTTAATATCAAGCTTGTCAAACACCAAACCTCAATCTAAAGCTTGTGCAGTGTAGATATAAGAGTGTGTGGACCCCAGGTCTTTAAATACTAAAGTAGTTAAATCAAAGAGTTAAAATATACCTACTATAACATCTAGTGCATCCATATGCTCTCTAGCTCTGATGGCATATTGCTTAGCTAGAGCTTACTCTCTGACTTATCTTTCTGTTTATCCTTGGCTTGATCTCCTGTATCCCTCTAATCTCTCCTCTGAGATGAATCTGTAGACTTTTTAGGATGTTCCCTCAATATATGACCTTTAGAATCACAATTGCAACATATTCATGGTAATGTCTTATAATAGGTACCATGATGCCATCTATTATAGTACTCATACTGAGGCCAAGGGGCATTACTAGCTATAGGTCAAAGAGCACCTAAAGTCTAAGTCCTCTATGTTGACTGTGTTTTAGACCCTTGTCCTAACTACTGAGTCTAATCTTGCTTCTGTGTTTATTAGTGCTTGAACTATTAACTCTTCTATCTCTATATAGATCCCGAACTACCCTAACCTTACCAAAATAACCTCTTTCTTTGGTAGCCATCTCTCTTCTCCTATAACTTGTGGACCAACTCCACTAACTGACATGCAACAACTAAAGTAGAAAAATCACAGATCATTATAAAAAGTATCTAGAGCATAATATCAAGATTCAACCCCATCTCAAATCTCCTATAGCATACTTCTTCTATGGAAATAACCCTCTTAGTATACCTACTGAGTTTGGAAAACTCCTTCTTATATTATGATACTATTAGGTTTCACTGCCTTAAATTTATAAATTCCTGCCTCTTCATATCCATATAATGCATTGTGATATATTTCTTCTTGAACTTTAGGAGAAAAAACTCCAGTATCAAATCTTTTGGAGCCTTATACTTAGTAATAGTCTCCCATCACTTGAGAGCTTCTTTTGATAACATTAAGGTGGCACAGTCTATATACTCCTTTAGAGCACATCTCAGCTATTGCATAAACTATAGTGTCTTATCCAGCCAACACTTAGCTCTACTAGATCCTTCTTGCTCTTCTTCCTCAAATAACTTTCCCTCAATCTTTGTCATCCTTTCTAAATTGGTTTTGCATATAGGCTAATATTCTAGTTTAGCCAAAAGAGGTACTACCAAAATGAATAGCAACAATGACAGTAGTAGCTATAGATGCTTGCTTTATAGACTCTATCATCTACTCAAACTAAATATGCTACTCTTATAGTCCTTGTGTTGCTTGCCTTTCATCATTAGATGTCAAATATTAAACTTTTGTAGCTCCTTATGAATAAAAGTCAAAAGCATGGCTCTCAACTTCCTTATTGTCTAAGATGTACTAGGTCTTATGCTTAGATTTATAGGCAAAAGAAATAGATTATAAGCCTCGATTTGTATAATTTAGTAATGAACTCTTTTTGACCTCTATAGCACTCTTATGTAACTGATAGGTATAGAGGAATGCCTACACCATTTGCTCTAGTACTAATAAATATGACCCTCATTACCCATTTTGTTATTGTACTTGAATAATGAGCAGCACAGTACCGATATATGAACTACACTATGATAAACTCGAGGGAAAATTTAAAACATTTCCATATGTTAAAAAATAATTTACTTGTTTAATTTGATAAAAATATGAATTATCAAAAACCATTTTTAGGTATACTAATTTAAGGTCTTCGTGTTGAAATTTTGATATCATAATGCTTGTACCAGGACACTTTCCCAAATAGTAACTTGTATAATTAAGCACTTCTATAATATCTCATCACATCCTAATAAACTTTTGGTCCATTTGACCCTGCACAATACATCTCGAAACAACATTCCATATCACAACATAAGTAAGCAATATCATATAAGCTTTTAAAGAAGATAAAAAGTCATGTCGATTTAATAATTTTTTACAAAACAAAATTAAATAATACATATTAGGCCCGATCCCTCATTTTTACACAAAAGTACCATCATTATAGTTACATCACCACAATTATACAAAATGAAAATCAAAATACCCTAATAGATGGTGGCATCTTAATCTCCTTTGATATTGAGGCTTTGACTCTAATATGTATTCTTTTAACTTACACATTGTAAAAATAAACACGATGCACTAAGCTTTCACTTAGTGGTGAATCTAACATAATATATACTTTATGTCATGAAATAATGCAATGCACACATAATTTAAATCAATATATTTATGGCAATAAAAATACAAACATAAATTGTGACAACTTCAACACAATCAAATAAATACATTATTCATGCCAAGAAAGTCATAACTAACTTTATAATACAATATCACCACCAATATCTCAAAGATGAATCCAAAATATGATATAGATGATTTAAACCTTTTATTAGTATTTATTAAAAGTACATGCCTATACCTAAAAGACAACAAACCAAACTAGATAATAGGTCTATAATATTAACCAAGGGCCTAAGATAATTATACCAGTAGGTATCCATGATAATTATAGCAAAAGGCACATAAGAAAATGTACCCACAGGTACCCAAGATAATTACACCCGAAGGTGCCCAAGATAAGTACACCAGAAGGTACCTAGCAGCTGCTCTATTTTCCTTAGTTGATTGATCAACCTATCTAACCTAGGTTGTCTAAAAAGTATAGGTATTTTAATCTTTATAATATGATCATATTAGTCTTGTTTATGTGTACACATTTCATAATAACTCAAATAACCCAAATTTTTATAATTTTATTGCAAACATATTTATCTTAAATGTACTTTATAGTTATAAAGCTCTCAAATTGACTAAAAATGTTAAAGAGGTGTATGAGACCATTCAGATCAACCACAAATTCACCTTGTCTATGCATTATTCCACAACTAAGCAAAATCCCAAAATGCTTATTATAACATATGTTCTCAAAATAAATAAGTTAGCCAACATCATTACCATAACTATCCATTATTAAAAATGATGCACATATATACACCTAAGCTATACTAACATAACCAAAAGTTCATATCCATACACATAAATTTAAAGATTGAAATATAGCACTTGATGATTTTGGCCATCCTAACAATCACACTATAAAAGCATTAAACATCATGTTACAGCCATACTTCATTAACTAGTTTCTCACCATGTCTTTAATTACCATAACCATGACCTAAGAGGCCTAAAATCTTATGTATAATGAAATTGTTAATTTTGGTGACACAATCCATAAACCTCACACACACCATTCACACACAAATTACTTAAATAATACTTTATTTCCTCATACATCGAAGCTTACATGAATAAAAAACACATGCATATTTTTATGATGTATGTTTTGGCCACCACCAAAATAAACACCCTATCATCATTTATTCATTCACACATCATTAGATTTCACAACACACTCAAACATACATAATGCATTTAATCACTAAATATTAATTACATATATTCACATTTATTACATAATGCCAAATCACCATAAATGCCATCCAAATCAAATTATACAATATTTATTAGTTTGGATTCACACACCAAAAACCATAAAAACACTATTTTGATAGAATTACACCCTCTCTTTAGCCTTCACACCACCCAATCTATCTTTTTTTGCCTACATAATTATAGGCTTATTTTAAAAATTTGTAAAAAAAACAAATATAGCTTTAAAAAATTAAAATGAATACATAAATGTGTTTTTGGGCACTCATAAACTCTAGGAAAAATATCAAAAGCAAAAAAAAAAAAAACTCGAAATAAAAAATAGGTACTTTCACCATTACCTCTAAACTTTAAAATCTCTTCAGACGACCTCTTTCATAAGCTTTTATCACCTTAAAAAGCATTAATCCATAATGTATAATTGTGTTAATGATGAGACATTAGAGCAATTTTGGTGAAAAATTAAAGAAAAAATGGAGGGGCCTTTGTTAATGGTGTTAAGTTATAAAGAAGAAATAGGGAGGGAGAGCTAATATGAATTGTGTTTTGTGCCTTGAAAATGTTTTTTTATGGTTTTTAGGAT
>CANXYI010677400.1:0-15553 GCA_948208565.1 Hura crepitans
TTTCGAGTTATTGTAACCAATCATTGTACCTAAGTGGAAATGGGAGAAGATCACTATGAATTTTGTAGTGGGTCTTCCTCTCATGCAGAAAAAACATGATGTAATGTGGGTAATAGTGGACAAATTCATAAAGTCTACTCACTTCCTTCCTATTAGGAAAGACTATTCTCTTGATTAATTAGCATAACTTTACATCCATGAGATAGTCAAGTTGCATGGAGTACTTAGACAGATATTCCATATTCACTTTTAGATTTTATAAGAGTTTGCACAAAGATTTGGGTACCAGGTTGAGTTTCATTATAGCATTCCATCCTTAAATGGATAGGCAATTAGAGAGGTTGATTCAAATCTTGGAAGATATGTTAAAGAGCTGTGTGATGGAATTCGAAGGGAGTTGGGATAATCATATTTTGTTGGTGAAATTTGCTTATAACAATAATTATCAATCAAGGATATGAATGGCTCCTTATAAAGCTTTGTATGAAAAGAAATGTAGAACACCTTTGTGCTAGATAGAATTGGGAAAAAATAATATTGTGGGGCCTAAAATTGTCAGAGAAATTAAAGATAATGTCAAAGTGATTGCAAAGAGGCTTAAAGCCCTAAGTGAAAGATAGAAGTCATATCCAAACTTAAATAGGAGGGATATAGAATATCAAGTGGGAGATAAGGTATTCTTAAAGGTATCCCCATGGAAAAAAGTTTTAAGATTTAGGAAGAAGGGAAAGCTAAGTCCTGGGTTCAATAAAGCATACAAGAACATTAAGCGTGTGGGTTTTGTGGCTTGTCAACTAGCTTTTCCACATAAATTGTCCAAAATTCACAATGTTTTCCATGTATTAATGCTTTAGAGGTATTGATTAGATCCTTCACATGTAATTTGAGTAGGGGACATTGAAGTGTAATCAAATTAAATTTATAAATAAGAACCAATTGTTATCATTACCATAGAGGCCAGAGACTTGAAAAGGAAAAAGTTTCCGTTGGTTAAAGTATTATAGAAGAATCATGGGATTAAAGAACCAACATGGGAAAGTGAGGAAATAATGAGATAATGGTACTTTTTGGCCATGAATAATGCTCTTAAGCCCTACTCAGGACATGAATAGTATAAATTAGGTTTTCAAAAAGTACAATTCATGAATAATGTGTGGTTGTAATATATGTGCTTCACAAGGTCATTCTGGGGTTGAAAAATCGAAAATGAAATTTAGGCAATGCATAAGCAAATAAGATAAAGTAGTGTATGGTAACAAGAAGTTAAAGTATGACTTAAGTGACTAAATGAGATTATGAACACCATAATTAAAATTTTACCATGGTAATTAAAAGATGTAAGGAATCATTGAGGTTTTGACATGTGGATTGCTTATAACCACTAAGATGACATATATAAGTGATGTGTGTAAAGCAAGAAAATGATAAATAGTGCATAATTTCTTCCATGTAGTAACCGATGCCACTTTTCTCCCTTTTCTTAATCTTTTTCTTCATTTTAACTCATCAAAATACAAAATCCTTCCTCAAGTTTTATAGCAAACCTGAATTTATGAATGGGATTTAAAGAAATTGAGGAAAAATGTAGAAATATGGGTTTGATCATGTGATTAAATTATATAAGCAAGCATTCTCTCTCCCTCATTTAGTGATCATTTAAAATGTTTATGATGATTGGTTGTATAATGATATATGTGTGAATGATTAATATTTATGTATATGTTTTACGAAGCTTAAAAGGCAAAGTGATAGTTATTTTTTTTTGTTAGAGCCATAATTAAAGAAGTAAAACAAAGGAAGAATTATCATTTTTAGGGGGTTAAGAGGGAATTGAGAACAAGAAATCAAGCTTGAGGTTAGTGCTTCCTAACCTTTGCAACATTTTACATTTTTCTTAATGGGAAGTAAAGTTATGGTTTATGTGATGCTTGAGTTTTATGAAATTGAGTTGATAAACTTGTAATTAGTAATGGATAATGACCATAAGTAAGTGAAGTTGATGTAAATGATGCATGAATTGTAAAATCCCATGTGAACCCAAATTTATGGTTAAAGAAAAACTTGGATTTTTTTCTCTTTCGTGTTAAATGGGCTTGTATATGGTCAGTTCAAAACTTTTAAAACTTTGATTTAATAAATAAAAAATATGAAAGGGCAATCTTAAGCTTAGCTGAATTATGTCCTTGATGAGTTTAAAAAGGGGAACTTGTTATATGTGTATGAGTAGGAAACAAATGAGTTTACATATCACTTTAGTTATAGGATACCACACTAATACCTAAAGATTTATAAAGTTATTGTGGTTTCTTTTGAAATGCTATTAAAAGGTTAAATGTACATAACTGCATAAATTGGAATGCTTGAAATAAATTATAAGAGGTATGGATAAAATTGATCATATAACATCAAATGAAAGTATTTATAAATAAGAGTAGAGGGAAAAAAATATTATGGATAAATTGATCTTTTAGCCAAAACATATACAATTTGCACACTCATATAGCAAATTGCTATAATGCGTATTTAAGAAAAGAAATCATTGAGAGTGACATATCTATAATGAATTAATGAAATTTTAATAGATATCATTTCATGAATTTAAGGAAAGAAATCTTAATGTGCAAATGTGGCATGAGATTAAGGTATGTTTAACCTTTACTAAAAACTTATATTTCCATAATGATGCTCAATTGGTATTGTTGAGACATAATGATATGGAATTGTATGCATGGACACTAAATGCTTAAAAGTGATTTAGCATTCGGATTGATGATGAAAAATGTCTATAAATTGGACTTTATGGTTAACATGCCATATATATGTTTAACATGTAAATACACGATAATTTATGCAAGATCATGAAATGATAGAAAATATCAAAAGAGTTACGTGTACCTATTTCTACTTAGGATTATAAAATGGTCTAAGATAGTTTGTCATGACAAATAGTGGACATTAGTAGATCTACCACCTTATATAACTTTAGCTACCGCTTTTTAGTTTACCACTAGGGGATGCTAGTGCCATTATTTGTACCTTAGGTTACACCATTTTGTGCCCTTAAGCACTACCGTAAGATAATAGGTTAAAGGAACCATCACACCTATCTTTTATCTAATTATAGAGAGGATTCTAGGAAGAAATGCACTACAAATTGGAAATAGTGGAAGTGAAATGTACATGAATGAAATCATGAGAATAAAGTTTCAAAAGTTTAAATGTTAAACAAATTATGTGCTACAAGCTTTATAACAACTATCATTAGTATATGTACACCCATACACATAAAAATTGTTAATTAAGAAATTTATATATGTTATGATGTTCAAATTGAAATTATCATTAGTATGTATGGTTAACTCTTTTATGTTACAAATGCCATAAATGTACTGCGTGTTAATACTTATTTCAAAATGATTTTTTCTATAGAGCTAATAACTAAGATAACTAATAAGAGTTATCTAGGTTAGAAAGCATCCACTAAGGATTTCATCCTCTGCGTAGGTGTTGATTCATGTAGGTCTAGAATTCGTAAATCAAAGAAGGAGGGATTGATATTCAGTAGCTACATTAGAGTCTCTATATTTTATATTCTCATAATTTTTGTTTGTAGTATTTTATAAAATCTAGGCATTGTAGTATCCTCATATAGATATATATAAAATACTTATGGGTCTATGTTAATGTAGTAGCTAAAAGCTTTATAGTTGTAATGTTTTGTCACTATATTTGTGATAAGTTCTCTAAATAACTAATGTAATATTGGTATGTATATTTAATGCATGGATGGTTGAACACATTACATGTATGTATATGATTATAGATGTGATGTTGTGGTTGATGTTGAATGATGAAGTTATGAATGGAGATAAATGTATGATCATATATAAAAGTGTTTTCTATGTAGGAAATTTTTGGGTAATGCCCCCGTATAGTTGTTATGCTATTAGATTTTTGGCACAATAGCCTATTGATGAACAAAGATGTCTAAGTTAATAAATTATTTTTCTTTTAAATATAAACTTATTCTTTTAAAAGTAAATCTAAAATATTTTTAACCATTCTTTTATTTGCAAAGTATGACATTTTGTCTTTTATTTTGGTTATAGCCTAAGTGGTAAAATTCCTTATCAGGTTTCTCTATGGAATAATTAAAGAGTGTTACGTATTAAACTATTTTTTTCTTCTTTTGTAAGAAATGGCTAAATTTTAGAGAACTAGAATAGTTACTTAGCCTCTAAGAAATGTAGTTAACATCTTTAGCAATGATAAAGTCCATCTTCTAATTAACACTGAGTAAGTTTTTTAGCTACTCCTAATCGAGCAACCCCCAAGAGAGGATTTCTCTTTTCATGATAACTTGGATATGAAGACAAACCAAAAGTTTTTTTTGTTGTTGAGGCATTGAGTCAATCTACAAGTAACTTACATACACTCTATAGTGAATATTGAATATTTGAAATGGGTTAGAGGTTGATACAATATTCCTTCTAGTTATTATAACACCCTAAAAATAATAAAAATAATGGAAGAAAATATAATAATGGTAGCAAAGGATATAATTGTAATTATAAAATATATAAAGGTTTTAAGTGTAGTTTTAACTTAATGAGGTATGATCATTAGATGGATGACAAGGAAATGATCCTAGCCTTCCATTTAACTTATATAAATAGCTAGACGAAGAGTAAAAAGGGAAAAAAATAGATGTTCATCTTTTTCTCTTTACTATTCATCTAATTCAAATGATTTTCTTCATAGTTTGTTACATCCTCATTAAAGGTAAAGTGTTACTATATCATTTATTCCTTTTCTCTTGATTGTTATTGTCAATTGATGTTTTGAAATGGCCTATTTGTGTTTAGGGCTGCTTTAATTAAGGAAAAAGAAGAGAAAGGATAAGGTTCAAGGCCAATTTTGAAGGAAAAATAGTGCTCGAGGGTTAATACGAGTCTCAAATCATTCCATAATGATTTTAAAGTATATGCATAACTATTCCCCTATGATTTCTATTGTTAATTTAAGTGAATTGGTGGTTTTAGGGCTGGTTTTCTTAAATATTGAATTCTATTGAAATTAATGAATTTTGGTGATAATTATTCATGGATTGATGCAATTGTTATCTAATAATTACTGATTAAACTATGTTTAATATATGAAAACTGATTGGGATTGAGATTGGCATGAATTGAGATTAATTTGGATGATTTTGGTTATGAACTCTATATAAAAAAATGTCATGGAATTCTAGAAAATGAAGAGGTCACATCATGACCCCTTTATGGTCATGCCTAAGAAATTAAACTATGCTTTCAAAAAATTGACCGTTAGTTACTGTGAAATTTGGGGTCTCATGATCATGACCCTTTAAGAGGTCATGCCGGTGACCTCTAAGTTTTAATAGCAAATGGACTTGTTTTGGCTTTAAAATGGACTTTTCTTATGGAATTGATTATGTAAACTTAAAATAAAGGTTCTGAAGTTAAGTTTAAAATGTGTAACTAAAGATTTCAAGAAAATTATGTGTTTATCTTTTTAAAAGAGATTGATTGAGAACTTCTATAATGTGGCTTACAACTAGACGAAGCTTAAACATGCAATAAAGTAAGCATAACTAGATGTGTATGCATGTAGCTTTTATAAGAGCTTTTGAATTGTTTATGAAAGGAAATTTTATGCCATATGTATGATGAGTAATGGATAATAATAAGCAATGATGCATATGAAAATGCTATAGTGGAAATGTTTAAATGAATAATGCATGATTGATGAATAATATCATTGAAGCAATGAAATGATTGATATTAAACTACTAACATGAGACCATATAATGTCAAATTGTGAAATAATTGAACACATACTATGAGCATAGTACTACACTTGAATAATGAAAAGAGTATTTCAATGCAATGGTAGTATTGAGACTGGTTATATGCAATGTAATGCCCATGTATGCTTAGACTAACAATAGCTTTAGGATAAGTCAGAATGGCAATAGAGTTTTAGCAGTATTGCATACTGTCATTAATATAACATCTTTTGTAGTGGTTACAATTGTGTGAGCTCAGAAAACACTCCACAACTCATTACTATTATGGGTACTTTGCTAGGTAACTAGAGATGATTTAGATCACAGTTATGCTTTTATTTTTGAATGTAGAGTTGTATATATTTTTATGAACTTTTCTAATTATTAACATATTATAGAAATTAGAGAACACGTAGGAGAATGAGAATCGAGGAATGGAAAAACTATATAATTGATCCCGAGACATCTTATAACATCTCTGTAAGTGCATTCGATAAAATATGTGCCTTGAACTATGATTTGTAAAAGTTCCATATTACTGTGCATTTAGGGTTTGCACAAATTTAGGGGTTAGAATAACCCTAAAATGGTTCTTAGGGTATTTTAGGATTTAATGCATGTTAATAAACTTAACTGAATGAAAAATAAAGGAAAAATGGGCTAAATATGGAAGCTTGAAATTGGTGTATATTGTACAAAAATTTTGGGACGTAGATAGAATTAATGAATTTGTTATATAATAGGGGAAATTAAAATGTAATGAACTAGAATGAGTAAAAATGGCTTGTAATGATAGTGTGCATCGACGATGGCATGAAATTATGTAAATGTGGGGCATGGAACATATATGTATGTGAGATGACATATATGGTGTGCATTATGTGTAATATATACATTAATGATAATAATCAATGATACAAACAATGTTAATAATTGATATGGGCATGGTGAATGATAGTTGACCATGTACATAATGAAAATGGCAATATGAGGGTATTGATATAGAAATGGCAATGTGCATAACAAGACTTGTGATATTAAAATCCATAATATGACACTGACATAATACTATTAAGTAAACATATAATTCTATACAAGCATAAAACTGTGGCTATAAACTATGTGAATAATGCAAATGAAAAGAGAATGGCCTGTATATGTTAGACAACCTACTAGATAGGTTGATTGGTCAACTAGGGGATATAACAACTATTAGGACACTTTGGTGTCATTGATATTAGTGACCTTGATACTTGATTATACTTGATTACTTTTATATAGGTGAAGCCGTAGGGAGGTCCAACAAAACCACTGCTTATATTCTAATGTAAGTGCAGTCGTCAGGAGGTTTGATAGGACTAATATGCACTTATATATTAGCCATGTTGATATTACATATTGTTTGATTATTTCATGTAGATGTAGCCATTGAGAGGTCTAAAAGAACCACCACACATAATCTCAAGAGGGTGCAGCCATTGAGAGGTTCGATATGACTACTGCACATGATAGACTAGTACAGTAGCACAGAGGTCTAAAATGTAGGCCATTGTATAATGTGATCCTGATATCCTATACTTAGATATTTTTTTTTAGATATAGGCTAAAAAGTGAAAATGGCATAAACATGATACGAAGCTATAAAGTGAATAAATAAATAATTATAGGTTAACAACCTAATAAACATAAACTAACTTCATAGCGGCATCAAAGTTAGCTTAGCTAGCTAGACAATTGACCTAAGATTGGCATACATATGTAAAAGGAGCTAACTAGAATCACACATAGGAATTTAAGATAGATAAGTATCACAAAATGAATTAAATACATAAAAGTTAAGGAATACACATAAGTTATAATTATGCAATGACTTAAAATGATTCACAAATAACAACATAGACAAAGAAAGATGTATAAGTGCTAAAAGATATCCTTAACATTGAGATGCATGTGTGCCATGAATGCTTGTACATGTGTGTGCATATTTTATAGAACACACCACTAAGCATTATGCTTAGTGAATTATGTTTTCCCGATGTGTAGGTTATAGATAAGTCTAGCTTTAAATCTAGTTTCAAGATAGCAGTGTAGCCCAAACAACCTCTCAATTGATATAACCTTGTGTATCTTTTATGTGATATAAATATAGTTAGTTGTAACTCATATATATATAAGTAGTGTATAGGTCCAACATTGTGATATATATGTATAATTTATTGAGTACACTATTTATATAATCTAAAGAGATAGATATTAGTAGTTTATAGTTATTGTCTGATGTATAACTGATGTATGGTTATAATGAAAATGTGATGCATGTTGTGACTGTTGATGCAGTGTGTTGATAGATGATGTTGGAGGGTTAAAAAGACCTAGATAGTTGAGTTTGAGTGCAGAACTTATATAGAAGTATTATTTTCATAGGTTTATTTTAGGACATATTATCGTACAACTGTAATATTGCTAGAATTTGGTTAAAATGGGACAATATGTTCTTATGTATTTGTATCTATGACATTGGTTGAAACCTACAAGTGGATTATGCTTATGATATAAGCATATACAATAAGGTCATAAGAAGATAATAGTAATATTGGCTGACGTGCCATCTCTTATTCATGATAGCAATGGTTCAAGTAGAAGGTGTCATAATATGCCATCTCTCATTTAGATCTGGCTACTAGGTCGAGTGAGGGTGTCATATCTTAGGCCACCCAAACACTAGCAAAAAGAGGAAAATTAGTGCCTTTTTTAGCACTTTACCTTTTAGCCCTAGTTTCATCCCTACACTAAACACTAGAGCTTTTTTCCCTAGTAGGGGTTTTTTTTTATTGATTAAGGACATGGTAAAGGTCTTTCATCACCTCTAGTGCCAGGTGAAGTGATTGGCATACCATCCACCATGCCTAAGCTTACCTATCTAAAATATGATTGTTAGGGTGAATTGGGATCTATGCACTTAGACATCAATACAGACCTCCCTATTAACTTTAAGCCCTCTGAGACTTTATTGGTGAGATGTTTGAATACATGTGTGCTTCTATGTGTACCATAGGTCCTGAGAGCATTTATGAATCATTCGTCACATATAATAGAGGCTTTTAGGTAGGCCATGCTAGCAGAGATTCACTACCTATTAATAGTATTCATACATAAAATTTATAAAATATGCATGTTATGTATATATTTAATATATGCATTGACACTTATTTAAGAGCAAGCTAGTTAAGTGGGAGAGCTTGCTAGATGCTACTAAAAGGAAGGTGTAAAACATAAAGATTGCCTATCAGCTAGTCCTAAGATGATGACTTTGACATGGAGAGCAAGGAGGAAGACTGAGGTCACCACTTCTATAGATTTTCTCTTACTCTTTTTTTATCTCTTTTCTACATAAACATTGAATAGTTCTTTTGAATAATTTATTTTTAAATTTTAATTTTAGAAAAAAGTACATTACATTGCTTGAATTCATGTCATCTTTTATTTACATTTGTGATTATGTTTTGAATCTCTAGGAATGACATCTTTTGCCCTAAGTTTTAGTCACTTTTGCCTTTGAATAAGATCCATGCGAACCACTTTTCCCTTGACTTGTAATCCGTGTGGACTTTGATTGTTAGCCTTTAACCCCTAGTTTGTGTGCACCAATCTATTAAGCTTTTAAGGTTTGTGTGGACTCCTGTTAAAGAGTCTCAAACTTTGTCCATGCGAGCTTTTAATTTTAGATCATATAGGAAAATGGCCATCGCCTTTATATATAGTTTAGCTATAAATAACCCCCTTAGGCTTTTTATTTCAATATTCAAATTGCCTCTTTTTGATTTTTTTTTTTACCTTTTTCTGCTTTGCATCATCATGACTCATTCCTTTCATTCTCTATTGTTTGATATTCTAAACATCAGGACTTTTTATGATTTAACAATTTCACACCTTTTTCTATCATTAAACACTTAAAAAAGTGAAGACTGATTTTAATTTCTTATTTGCTACCCTTAGCCATTAGGACCTAACTTTCCATGTTTTTCAATTTGATAGTTAAGAATTGATGCCTACCCCTAAAGAATTTATAGCCCTCATGAATTTAAAAATTCCTACTGATTCCTTTTTAATACTTATATCTTTTAAATATCAATACCTACTAGATATTGTCCATGCCCTAAGCGTACCTGGGATATTGTCTATCAACTGCTCAAAAGCTTATCCCTAAGATTGAACCACCCATATCATTGGAAGTTTCAAATTTGTTAGCAACAACAGCCTACTTTCATAAAATAGGCTAATAGAATGCTTTTTTGCATACTGCCTTCATATTTGGTAGTAAATTATAAGCCATCATTCTATGATTACAAGCTAATTCAAGTGGTAAATAGGATATGAATAGGAAGTGATCTTTTTTTTTTTTTTTTATCTCATATTAGTAGAAACTATCCAATGCATAGACACTTTGAAAGCACATGGCACATTATTCAAGTTAGGGAATCCATTCATGTTATAGATATGCTTTACTAAAGAACTCTAAGGTTTTTTCTAGTTTACTTATTTTATTGCCTTAATTTTGCCTAGAGAGCCTATTTATCAGGTTTTACCCTTATGGGTTATGCCTTAACTTTTACTTGATATGCCTTTAAAGAAGGCTTTCATACCAATAAGTTTATGCCTAACTTTTGCTTAAGTGGTCCAAAGAAAATAGATTTTCCAACTTAATGGCTTTTTTCTTTTCTTTATAAATCTGGCTAAAAGAAAATTTGAAGCTCTTATCTAAACCTCATAAAAAGCTTTGGATCCATTATCTGCCTAATTAATATTACTCTTGATTGGTGGAAAAGAAATTTGAAACCAAGGAAGAATGGGATTTGTAGTTTAGAGGCACCACTGTATATAAGATTTGAAGGATTTGTAAGTGGTTGAATATCTTTTATTTTTTCCTTGCCTTTCCATGTAAGTTATATTCCCCCAGTGGGCTTAAAACATGCCACTTTTTATATCCCACCTTGAATCCAGAGGCAATTTAGGCTAAAGCAAAGAATCCCAATTAAACCTTTTAGTTTCCAAGCAGGTGCCTTAAAAAACTTTTTTTTTATGTTTTTTTGGACTTATGGAGAAAGAGAGCTTTGCTAAGACATATGCCTAATGCTTGTGATATATTTGTTGATGAAGATTAAAATAACTAGATATTTAGTGAATTGAAAGACAATGGAACTCAATCGTTGAAAGGAAAACATGACATTACATCCTTTACATTTGAGAAGAAACAATGTACATGGCATAATTTACTTAATTGTAAAATGACTCTCACTAGATTTAATTTGCATAATAATGATTATTACATAGCATTTTTAACAACGCAACTTAATCCTTTTAAACTTGGCACAAATGTTAATTACTTTTATTTTGATTCAACTATCATTATCAATTAGTCTTTTTAGGTTTTCTTAGTTGACTATTTTCTCTCAAAATCTCTTAACTTTTGCATAAAATGCTTGGTTACTTGGATTTTTACCTTATTAGGTTACTCTAATTTTTGCTTATGTTAACTTTTTTAGGTTTTCAACTGAGTAAGCATTTATTAACAAAAGTATTTCTTTAGCCTACCCATGTTGATGGGTTCAAAGAACTCATTACCTTCTAAATCTGACAGTTTTAAAGCCCTATGCTTGAGTATCTCCTTAACCAAATATGAACCTCACCAATTAGGTTTGAATTTTCCCTTAGGTCTATTGGTAGAAGTTTTGACAATTTTAGTACGAAGTCACCTTCCTTTATGGCACTTTGTTTCACCTTTTTATTGAATACTCTAGCCATGCTTTTATGATATAATTGCATGTGATACAAGGCTTTCATATGCTTTTCATCAACCAAAACCAACTGATTATATTTTGCCCATAACCATTCCATTTTAGAATCTCTACATCTAATACTGCTTTCAAAGAAAGAACCTCAATCTCGATAGGTAGCAGTACTTCCACTTTGTAGAACAAATAATATGACATTACACCTATTGAAGTCCTAGAATTTCAAAGCACAAATGATAACATTTTTGTCTAATCCTTATAAGTCACTATTATTTTTTACAATATCTTTTTCATGTTTTTTTAGCTACCTCTATTGCACCATTAGCTTATGGCATATAAGAAGAGTGTTGTATTCTATGGACTCATGCATAAAAGAATTTAAATGCTCATAAAACCCAAACAATGATAGAGCACCAAAGATTTTGAGAACAAAAATGAATAACAAAATTTATAGTAGAAGAATTTTACCATTATTGGTAGAAAAGTGCCCTTTTCTTCTATTCACCTCACCGGGTTGTCACAAACCATAGTGATCCTTACAAGAACATCTTCTAGGTGTTTATACAAGAATGTAATGATGAGAGAACATAAAAAATCCTAAAGTTTAGTAAGCATTATCTATTTGGAGAAATAAGAAGAAAGAAAATATAATTCCATAGTAAATAGAGTTAACACAAAATAATAAAGTTAAAGGGGTTGGTGGATGATTTTTAAGGCTTTTTATATCTTTTTGGTTGCCCTAGGTCTGATTTTTGTCTCATAAAAATCTGACCCAAATTTGATTTAAAGAAAGCCCATGAACTAGGCTTATTAAAGTACACTACGTAGAGCCCATTTATTGGGCTTCTATACGTGTATTTTAGCTCTATTTTTGGTAGCCACTTAAGTCTCTTTATGCCTTAACTATAATCAGCTCTAGACCCAATTTAAAGACCTATTAACCATTAAAATGTTGGCCATAAATTAGACTAAAATAAAAACCTCTAACTAGGCCTTCAAGGCCCAATATATATGACCCTAATTTTGGCTAGATACATTTGATTGTACTACAAGCTCAATTTTATTCTTCTTTCTTCAATATTTAATGACATCTCATATCATTAAATAATTCATAAATTAAATCTCTTCTCAAATTCTTTATGTGTGTGAGCTATGGGCTTCCAAAGCACATTGGCAATACATGGTGAATTAGAATCCTACTTCAATTAGGATTCTTGTAAGCACTTGAATTTTTTGGGTATTTGTTACTTGTGGCTTCAAACTTTGACCTAACCTAATAAGCTTATAGTGCAACCAAAATTAAGTAAAAAAAGAGATATGTGTTAGTTTTAAGGGCTTAGACTACTTGATTTTTTATAGGGCTTGCTAGAGATAGGCTTAAGTAACAAGATTAAAGATTTAGACCTTAGCTCGCATAAATTATCAATGTATCTGGTTTCCATGGACTAATTGCTCCAATGTTCACATGGACTGGCAAATAGTTAACCTAGAGGAATTGAGCTTAAGACCCATGGTTTGCCTGAACCCTCAATCCATGGCCTATATGGACCTTAAAATCCTTAAGGCTTTATTTTTTTTATAAAGGCTATACTCCAAAAGGCTTTAAGCTTTCTTATTAGGATTATGATTCCCAATATGATGAGACTTCCTATTTAGCTAAATGGGAATGCCCACTAAGGCTTTATAAATATGCCTCATGTGAACCTAATTAGATATCACTAATCAACCCAAAGAATCTTTATTGTGAGAATTTCTATGAGTTTGAACCTTCACTAAAGCTCTTTATTTCCTTCTAAACACATCCTTAGTCTTGTTGCTTGAGAGAATAATCAATAGGCCATTTCTTTTATCTTTTTTTTCTTTTTCTTTGTTCAATTATTGATGATGTTTTTCTTTTCTTTATTCAATTACTAATGATCTCACATGATAAATTAGCTATGTGAGGTGGTTCTTTGTAATACCTATGCTAATTATTAGAGTAAGTAATTGCCATATGTGTTCTATTACATGATCTAATCATTTTATAATTTAATTTGATATTCTATTTCATAATCATAGTCCGCACAAACTCATTTCATATGTAGTTTATATGAACCTATTTGTGGTTAGAGTACCTTCATGTTATTCATATCATTATTCATTCTAATGATGGTTTCAACACGTGTAAATGCTTGTACTGCATGTTTTATTGATATTTATGTCTATTTACATGTTATCAATACATTTTATCATCATCCTCACATACCTCTATTTGTGTTTCTAATCGTATCCTTTGAGTTTTGCAAGTTTTAGCCATCTAAGATAGAAAAGAGGTATGTATGGACCTAAAATTATGAAGCTAAAACCAAATTACTTATATTTTATTCCTTTAATTTTCTAGTGATTTTATGTATTCTTTATTTGTTTTGGTTGTAATATTTAGCCTATTTACCACTATTTTACACGTAAAATAACACCTCACAATAATGATTTTTTTACATGATTAATTGGTTTTTTCTAATAAAATATATTTAAATTTTCTTTAATAAAGTAAAAATGGATTTTAATAAAGGCCAATCTCTTAAAGACAGGAGTTAGGCAATTACTGTCAATTCCTATGGAATTATAGGTAATTGTTAGGTTACTAAACAATTGACAACAAATCATTTTATGGATGTATATTATTTTGTATATTATGCTTTATTTATGATGCTTACTTTAATTATGGCCATTTGTTTTTCATTGTATGCAAATGTGAATGGATGATTTTATATTTATTTGTTTGCTTGCATGATATAGGATTGATAAATATTAGAATGTAAAAGAGGTTTATTATCAGGGCAAAAATAAGATTTAATTTCAAACCCATTCTAAGCAAAAGATCAGTAGTTCTTAGTGGCCACTCTATCATAACTGTAACGACCTAAAAATCCCGACTCTCATAAATAGTACTTCCTAAGGTGAATAGTACTTTCCAAAACTCGAGTCACACTAAATATATCGACGGGTAGTATTAATTATGAGAGAATTTTGGGCAAAGTTTAAAGCAAATCCGAAGTCATTCGGATGGTTAAAAATGCTAAATAAGATTTTATGGCAGCGTATTATGAATAGTGCCGTAGGCAAAGCTGAACTGTAAATAAAATAAAAAGTTGCTCAACTAAATCTGAAAATGTTATGACTTGATACTCAAATATTCTGAATAGTCCATTGACTTTGGAAATATAATTTTTTGAGATTGAAAAATATTTTTACTAAATTTTCAGGACATAAAATGCATTAATTTTTTGAGTTTTTGTTGTAGTTTGGGCTTGAAATTTTGAGAGGATTTAAGGCTTGAATTTATGGAATTTTGGGAATAGAAATGGAGGAAAATTGACATTCCTATCGATTATAATAATTTTTCAAATGAAAAAAAATATTTATGGGAAAGTATAAAAAGGGAAAGTTTCTTTTCCTTCCCACACACCATAACACCACCATCCACTCCTCTCCATCAACAAAAATCATCCACCCTTTCCCTTTCCTTTCTCTTGATCTTTCTTCATCCATGGAGTGACCCACTTCGAAGAATTAGACCTGAAATGAAGAGCATCTAGAGACGAGTCATTGGACACCAAAATCATCGGGAATGGTGCGGTATTTTAGAAGAAAAAATTGAGAAGAATCTAGAGGTGAATAGTGACCACTCGACTGCTGGATACTTTTTTTTGAGTTTAATATTTTTCATAGGTTCCTAGGGTATCATAAAGCATATATCTAAGCTCAGAATATTTTTTCAACATGCAAATTATTTTATATTATTTATTAAAGATCGTACCCTTTTGTATTCATAGGCGAGGTAATGACCCAAGCCTCTTGAGGTAAGGAGAAGGCTTAGGCTAGCTTCGGGCATCTCGTATAACTCATTTTGATAAGTGTAGTAACTTTAATTGGGTTAAAATGCTTATGAACTTATTAGGTGCATTTTGAC
>CANXYI010677424.1:0-10109 GCA_948208565.1 Hura crepitans
GTTCCCCTTTTAGTTGAGAGGTTTGTGAAAAGGCATGTGTGTGTATGGCATGTTAAGGTGATTTGGCATGATTTCTAAGGTATTAGACATGAATTATGCTTGAATTATATGTGTGTGTAGTGTGAATGGTGAATAAGGAAGTAAGGCTTTATTTGGCTGAGAGGTGCCTTAGTGTGTAAGCTAGTTGTATGGCATGTATGCTTGACATATTATATAGGGATTAGCTTATTGTTGATGGCATTGTAGGTGTAGGTAAAGAAATTAGTGAATAAAGCTTTTGTGTATGTGTGTGCTTAGTATGGTCAAGGCTTGATCAAGGTGTAAATTGGCCAAATTTGCATGGCAATGGCCCAAATTTGCATGGCAATGACATTATATATGTGTAAGCATACTTGTGTGATGTTAAAATGTGTGTATATGTGCTTAAATGTGTTTACAGGCATGTTTATGGCAATTGGGAACATTGGCCGAGAGCTATGCGAGGCTAAAATGGCTTGGAAATGAGGTATGACTTAGCATGTACATATGTATGGCATAACATGATATATTTGGCATGGATTTTGGCAAAATTTATATGGTATGACCTAGGTGAATATGCATGATTAATAAGGCTTAAAATGAATGTAATAGGGGAAACTTTTTAATGTTAGAAAATGGTTAAAAAAGGGACTTAACATTAGCTTGTAATAGCTTGCTAAAAATGATCTTAAAATGAACTAGTTTTTGTAGGAAAATGGTACCTTAGTTTAAGACAATTGGTATTATTTATGCGAAATGAAATGGAAGCCATTTATTTAGCAATTTAATATGTATAATTGAGCTTGGCTTTAGGCCTATAAATGAGTATGATAATGAGTGTAAGTGGCACTGAAAAATGGCTTGAAAAGGGCAAAAAATGCACCTAAAATAGCCACTACAAAGTGGAAAAATGACCTATAACTGTCCTATAAAATATATTTAGGGACCCATATTTAAAATGACTACTTGGCATGTTTATAATTAAGCCAAAATAATGGACTAGACTAGATTTAATATTCCTTTAATTATGCCTAAGATAGTGCCCCAAAAAATTTCAAAAATTTGACTCGTAATTGTCTGGTAAGGCTAAAAATGACCTGTAATTGTCTAGGTTAAAAATTGAGAGTCTAATAAAAATTATAACTATCTATTTTACAACTTGGAATATTATAAAAAGATAACCAATAAAGAAAAGAACTTAAAATTAAGCCAGATGGCCTACTAGTTAGACACCCACTAAAATGGTTGATCAGACAACTTACGGATTAACAACTACTAGATTGTATGTTTATCAGACTGGGCCAGGGTAGTGGCCAAAGTTTAAAATGTGAGCCACTAAACTACTCTATGGGGTAGACTACTATATTGTTAGCATTTTTCTCTGTATATCACACTATGGTGGTGTAGCGGCGAAGGTTCCTAGAAGGGCCACTACACTAGTCTACTAGGCAGACCTAGATGAATATTTTGACTTAATAATTGCCATTAGGAGGTTTATAGACAAATCCCTATGCATAGTTAATCATTATTTTTACCCTTTGGGAGGTTCTTGTGAATTGATCCCTATGGTTGTATTAGAACAATACAGTGGTCTAGGTCTAAAATTTAGGCCATTACACACTTCTTTAGTTCCCTCTTAGTCTAGTGTCTATAAGTGTTTTCTACCTAGTCAAGTCTATGAAATGGACTTAAAATAAAGTAAAATGAAAATCTAGAATAATTTATGATAATTCATGATGATAAATTTAATAAATAAACCACAGTGGCATTTTGGTAATTTTGAAGTAAATATGGCATATCATCTGAATGGCATTAATCACTTAGCATATCACCCACACACTACATCTAGATTATGGTATTATGTTTCTTGTGTGTGTTAATATATGTGGCATGTTTTAAATGGTTTAAATTCACCATTGAGTTTTATACTTAGTGTACTTGTGTTGTGGCGTGCAAGTAGTAAGGATAAGCAGGCTAGCCTCGGTGATTATGCAGTGTAGCAATATAAGTGCTAAAGGCAATAAAGTTATTCTTTTTTTTTTAGTAGTAGCACTCATGTAAATTTTATAGGTATGGGTTACCATGCTTAAGAGCTGTTATATCTATATATAAACTATGGATGTGATGTATATAATAAGTGTTTGGTATATTTGGGTTGCTTGATGGTTTTGATAATTATGGGCTTAAGGCCCTATGAGTGTGTGATTTTGATATATGCAAAATGTGTGCTAAGGTTGATTGGGGGACCAAAAGGGTCTAGATAGAGGTTGAGTGGAATGATTGTCTATAGAAGTGTTTTTAACAAGTGAAAAAAAATTTTAGTATGTCACCTAGAAAGTTGTTGTGCTGCCCAATTTTTTGTAACTTGTAAAGTCTTTATAGATGGGTTTTCTGAATTTGTCAGACCTTATATGAACATACTTGAGGATTAGATTGGACATCTAAGCAATACCTGATAGAATTCTAGAACAATCCATAAGTGTTAAAAAGTTTAATTTTGTGGAAATTGTTAGATGGATGACTTGGTGGCAAGTGTATTACCTATTAGGTTTCTTTAGGTTTCCAGATCCAAGACTAGAGTAGAGCCTAGAGCACTAGCTAGGTAGTATGCCATTCAATATAGAGATGAGGTAGACTCTCTAAACTTCATTACTAATACTTTTCTTCTCTTTAACCTCATGCTTTGGCTATGATAAATTTAGGCTCCACACACTCATATATATGCACTACATAAGCACAAGACTAAAGGTTAGTTTTAGAGTGTCTTGGCCTAGAGATTATGGTTAGCAACCCTATAGGCCAACATGTGATAGTGAATAAGGTTTACAATGAGTGTCATTTGATGATACAAGGACACCAACTTTTAGCTAACCTTATAGAGTTACCTTTTGATGAATTCCACTTGATCTAGTGTATGGATTGGCTATCCAAGTATCAAGCAATTATGGATTGCAAGAAGAAAAGGTTGTGTCTTAAAGCTAAAGATGGTATAAAGATTAAAATTATGGGGGAAAAAGCATATTTTCTTTCTAATGTTACCCTGGCTACTACAGTTAGATGGTTGATAAAAAAGGGTGTCAAGCCTTCTTAACTTATATGTATGATGCTAATAGAGAAGAGTTGGATGCCAATTTTATACCAGTTGTGTTAGAGATTGTAGATGTTTTTCCTATAGAGTTACTAGGGTTGCTACCTAAGCAAGAACTCAAGTCCAATATTAAGGATTTACCTAGCACTACTTCGATGTTGATAGCTCCATAACAGATGGTTTCAGTTGAATTGAAGGAGTTGAAACTTTAGTTGTAAGAATTATTGGATAAAGGTTTCATAAGACCTAGTGTATCACTATGGGCCGCATCGATTTTGTTTGTGAAGAAGAAGGATGGTTCCCTTAGATTGTGTGTAGATTACCGACAGCTAAATAAGGAGACCATTAAGAATAAGTACCTTTTATGACATATTGATAATTTGTTTGATTAGCTTAGAGGATTTCGGGTATTTTCTAAAATTGATATGAGATTCGGATATTACAAGTTGAGGGTTAAAGAGTCAGATGTGGCAAAGACAACCTTTAGAATATAGTATAGCCATTATGAGTTTTTGGTAATGCCATTTGGGCTTACTAATGCTCCAGCAGCTTTTATGGGTTTTACGAACTGAGTGTTCAAGCAATATCTCAATCAACTTGTAGTTATTTTTATTGATGATATCTTAGTTTATTCCAAGAGCTAAGAAAAGTATGAACAATATTTTAGGATAGTTCTTCATATTCTACTAGAAGAGAAGCTTTATGCTAAGCTCAACAAGTGTGAGTTTTGGTTAAGTGAGGTGTCTTTCTTAGGACATATAGCTTTAGTAGATGGTATTTGTATCCAAGCAAGATTAAAGCGGTTATGTAGTGGAAACCACTCAAGAATATAATAGAGATCATAAGTTTTTTGGGATTTGCTAGTTATTACAAGTGATTTGTTAAGGATTTCTCTTTGATTGCAACACCTATGACTCATCTGTCTAGAAAAGATGTAAAGCTTATCTGGGATGATAGATGTCAAGAGAGCTTTAACAAGCTAAAAGCTATGTTTATAGAAGCTCCTATTCTTGTACAACCAATAATGAGAAAGATTTTACCATCTTTAATTATACATCTTATAATGGATTTGCCTATGCTTTAAGATAGTTAAAGCTGCATGAGAAGAACTACCCTACTTATGATTTAGTACTGGCAACAATAGTGTTTGCTTTGAAGATTTAGAGACACTATCTCAATAGAGAGAAGTGTTATGTTTATACAGATCTTAAGAGTCTAAAGTATCTTCCTACCCAGCAAGAGTTAAACCTAAAATAGAGATGTTAGATAGAATTAATCGAGGATTATTATTGCTAGATTGATTATCATCAAAGGAATGCTAATATAATGGCAGATGCTCTTAGTAAGAAGTTCATGTTAGCTACAAAGTCCATAAATGTCAGACTTCAGCTAGTGGGTGATGATGCTTTATTGGTAGAGATACAAGTAAAGCCTAGTTTGCTACAACGAGTCAAGGATTCTAAGTGAGAAGATCATAAGCTGATGAGTGTGATTAATGCTATTCAAGAGGGGAAGCCTACTGAGTAAGAGTTAAAGAGTGATGGTTGTTTATACTACCACAATAAGATCTATGTACCAGATGTAGAAGAGTTAAAGCAATAAATTCTGTAAGAGGTTTATAGTACTTCTTATGCAATAAATACCAGTAGCATCAAGATGTATCAAGATTTGAAAACTTCTTATTCGTGGCCAGGTATGAAGAGAGATGTGTCTAAGTTTGTGACTAAATGCCTTACATGTTAGTAAGTGAAGGCAAAGCATTAGTTTCCATTTGGATTGCTACAACCTATAGCAATTCCAAAATGGAAATGGGATAGGGTCACTATAGATTTTATGGTTCACTTACTAAAGAAAAAGAGAATATGTGACTCAGTTTTTGCTGTGGTAGATCACTTGACAAAGATTGCTCATTTCATACCAGTCTGAATGGACTATTCTCTAAAGAAGTTTGTTGAGTTGTACATTGATGAGATTGTTAGGTTACATAGAATGTTGTCTTCCATTATATCTGATTGAGATCCAAAGTTTAAATTAAGGTTTTGGAAGAAACTTCATAATGGATTAGGTACTTGGTTAAGCTTTAATATGACATTTCATTTGTAGACTGATTGATAATCAGAAAAAGTTATCTAGGTAGTTTTTTGATACTTGAGTGATTTGATAGTTAGTTATGTATAATGTTGTGCTTATGATGAAAAATGTTTATCAAGTGCTTAAGGACATGTTAAGGAGTTGTGCCATCAAGTTCAAGGGTAGCTGGCAGAATTCACCTACAATAATAGCCATTAAGCAAACTTGGGAATGACTCCTTATAAGGCATTATATAGAAGGAAGTATAAATCTCTATTATGTTAGAATGAGTTGAGTGAGATGAAACTTGTGGGACTAGAATTGATCTAAGATGCTGAAGCGAAAGTCAAAATCATTAGGGATAGGTTAAAGGTAGCTACAAATAGACAGAAGTCATATGTTGACCTAAAGAGGATAGATCTACAATATGAAGTAAGAGACAAGGAATTTCTTAAGGTTTCACCTTAGAAGAATGTTCTACAATTTAGAAAGAAAAGCAAGTTATGTCTGAGGTTTATTTGTCCATACAAAGTGACAAAACATGTGGGACCAATAGTCTACAGGCTGGTTTTGCCTCTTAAAACTTCAATAGATATAAGATGTCTTCCATGTGTCTATGCTACGAGGTACAGATCGGATCCTTTACATGTTATATCAATTGAAGAAGTAGAGGTTAGGCCAAATATAATGTATGAGGAAGAACCTATAAAGATCTTAGCAATAAAAGTGAAGGAACTTCGGAACAAGTTTGTGTCTTTAGTGAAAGTACTTTGCAGACATCATGGCATGGAAGAAGTTACCTAAGAGATAGAACCTCTAATGAGGGAGAAGCATCTTCATTTGTTTGAACTAGGTAATTTGAAGGACAAAACTTCTTTTAAGAGGGGAAGAAATGTAAAGCCTTAAAAATCTTAATTTTATGAATAGTACTTTCTTGGGATGAATAGTGCTCCTAAAACTCGAGGTGCACTAAAGTTACTAGATGAAAGTATTAGTCATAAAATAATTTTGGGCAAAGTTTGAAGTCAATTAAAGTTCATTTGATTGTTTGAAAACACCAAGAAAGTTTTTTGTAGTAGTGTATTAGGAATAGCAACCAAGGCAAAGCTGAATTGTAAATAATTTTCAAAGTCGCTCAAAAAATTATGAAACCTATACAACTTTATACTCAAAAATTCAAATGAGTCCAATGGCGTTAGAATCAAAATTTTTTGTGGTTAGGAAGTATTTTTAAAAAAATCGAGTCACACAAAATTTAGGCATTTTAATTTAGATTTTCATGGTTTTTAAACTCTTATTTCTTGAAACTTAAAGGATATTAATTTATTAAAATTTTGAAATAAAAGTTTAAGGAAAAATAATTGGGTTTAGTTTTTAAAATAATAAAAGAAAAGAGAAGAATTAATTTTTAACCCAAAAATCCTACACCTATATTAGTCAATTATTCAATTCCACGTCAATAAGTGAATAGTGTGAACCCATCTTCTATCCTAATTTTCTATCTAACAACGTCCTCTCCCAATTCCCCATTTCTTTATTTTTATTTCTTCTTCAATTAGCCAAATTAATTCACCAAAATTTAATGGTAGCACTTCCACGGCCTCTAGAGATAACGGGAAGTGAAATTTAATGAAACGGTCACATAGAGAGCTCGATTTAACAACATTAGGAACAATAAAGGTTTTTCATTTAGTTAAGTTTTTTTGAATTCTAACGTTCTTCCCTTATTCCTCAGGTGCCCAAGAGAAGTTCTAAGTGATCAGTTTTAATTTTTATGGACTGTATGATTTTATACGAATTTTAATAAATCGAATATGTATTCCACAATTGAGCAAGGCAAGAAAAGGAATGATAAAGGGAAGGAGAAGGCATAATTTGACCTTAATTATGCATTTGGACCCATAAAGCAAGTGTAATCACTATAATATGTTCAAATAATAAATGCCCTAAATGTGTATGTATGTATGGGATATTATTGTTAGTGGAAATGGGAATTTAATGATGTAACAAAGTGAATTAATGAGAATGAAATTATTTTACATGCTATCTGATATATGTATGAGAATGAAAAGAATGAGTGTGAATGCACCTATATTGTGATTGAAATTGGTATGAAAATGCTTGCAAAATTTTATGTTATTTATATGGTGTAAATCTTAGGAATTGGAATTTCGTGCTTATTTAATGAACTAAGTGAATGGTAGGAGTTTATTATGCTTAATGTATGTGTGAGAATTGATTGAAAGGTGTAAAAAGCTCTATATGGCTAAATTTTTAATATTGGCTTATTAGGTGCATTTTTACTTAACATGAGGAAATTGCATGTTAAATGCATGAATTAATATTAGGAATTTGTAACATATATGTGTAGTATGTGAGCTATATGAGCTATAAATGTGCATAATGAGTGAGCCAAAAGGTGTGAGGCAAAAGAGCATGTCTTGTATTTATGTATAATGCCTAAAATTCTGAAGTTATATAATGCCCAGAGATGATGTACATTTGGGCTGAAAATGGCTATATGTTTGTGAATGGAAATTGAGTGTGATAACCATGGGTACTATGGTTAATTGGCATATGAAAAGTGAATGTTCTCACTTAAGGACTATGTTGGCCGAATGATGTATGGCCTATGTTAATCTATTTTAGTCATTAAAAATGACTTATAATCATACTAATGAGTAAGTTAAAAGTGAAGGAAGCAATATGTGTGCACTTTTAGAAAATGGACATATTATGTGTCAAAATGCTTTGTGATGAGTATAAGTGTATATATTTGCATGCTTTTTGAATGTGATGTCTATACCAAGCATTATATTGGTAATTTAATTTTTTAGGACCATAAAAGATGTTTAACTGGCATATATAGACTATGTAAGCAAAATAAACTAAAGTAAGAAGAAAAGTTTAATAAATGTAATTAATAGCCTACTCGAGTAACCTGATCGGATAGGTTGACCGGTTAACTAGGGTTATTAGTAGCTACTAAGGTACCTATAGGTTTTATGTTTATGCCTTCGAGCAACTATATAGGTCTAGCCATCGAATGGTCCAACAGAACCATTGCACATATTTTATACAAGTGTAGCTGCCAGATGGTTCTATAGGATCACTAAACATATTTCTATGTTGGTGTAGCCATTAAAGGGTCCAATAGAACCACTGCACGTATTTCTATACAAGTGTAGTTGCTAGATGGTTCAATAGGGTTACTGCATAATATTTTATCCATAGACTCATGCTATGCTTGATCTTGGACTTATGATTTATGATGACCTACGAGTCTATATTAAGCTTAGTATTCGGACTTGCATTGGTAGATGTCCTTAAAGTCATATGGAGGTCATACTTGTCATCCACCCCATTATCCATTAGATTTGGTTTTCTTTTATATGGACAAATTAATTAGGATTAAAGAAATATAAAATTCTTAGAAATCATGCATTCTATCATGAAATGTTTAATTTTATGTATGTTTACATGTTTAGCACTTATGTTTTACAAGTACTTGCTCATTGTTATGTTGATGTGATTTTTATTTATGATGAAATATTTATGAGTAACTATTTAAACATGCATAAATGAAATTGATATGGCATGTCATAGTGATTACACCACTAAGCTCCTACTTAGCCCATCGTGTTTTCTTTGCGATGCATAGGTTTCAGAAGAATAGGTTAAGCTCAAGTCTCATGTGATAGGATCTACAATTGAAGAATTATCTTTGGTATATATTTTTTGTATATCTATCAATTATGTGATGCAATAATATAGAAGCACTCATATATTGTAAAGAGAGGAAATGGGCCTATAATGTATAATTATATGTTTTTAAAGTTGTAAATGTTTTATAACTGTATTAACATTATTTCTAAATTGTTTTGACTTGCATGATATATCTTCTTGAGGTTGAGATCATACTTTGTGTTATTATTTGATTTAGATTGATCAGTGGACCACCGGAGTGTTGAGTTGTGTTTGGATGAATATAGAAGTGTTTATTTTCAATGCAGGTCACATCAAAAATTTAGGATAGTGCCCTAGTATAGCCATTATGCTATCGAATTTTTAGCACAAGGATTCCCAAATCAATTTCCAAATTGTATTTGTAAAAGTTTTTGTGAACTTGCATTTTCGCAAATCAAGCATTTCAATAATGATAAATTGTAAACCATTTTTAATATGTTAAGATAAGGTAGTTTGGATATTAAGCTTATGTGCATGCTCTCTATTTGGTTCTGACGATCGTATTAGGTAGAACTCTCCCGTCTAAAAGAGGTAGAGTCCTTGTGGGATTGGGAAATAGAGTTTAAATAATAAATTTATGCTTTTAAAAACTTTCAACAACAAGTCTGTATGGACAATGGTCACTAAGTTTATGCGGATCTAGGCTTTGGGTTCACCTTAGTAGTTCATTGGCCTTGGGCCATGTTTTGGGCTGTGCAACTCCTGTAATTCTAAGTTTCACCAATAGTACCTCCGAGGCATGAATAGTGTATCCTAGGGAGCCGAGGCATTCAGTGATAGCTAGAAAGGGGAGTATTAGTCATAAAATTTGGCGAGTTAGGATATAATAAAAATTAATTAATAAAAAGTTTTAATATATAATGCTCGTAAGTTGAGGCTCCATGAATAGCATCTCCGAGGCTTGAAAAGTGTGCCTGAAGTGCTGAATCACCTTTATGAGGCTCGAAAAGGGGCATATCGATCATGAAATTTTGACTTGGCCACAAAATGATTAAAAAAACTTAATTTAAAAATTTAATAGAACCACTAAATTATTTTAGGCCATATTTTAAGAGGCCATAAGCTTAGATGGACTTGGGCCTAAAATGACCTAGGATATGCCCAGACGGACCTCAAAATATCATACCTTGAAGTTAAAAAATTCCACAAAGACTATTGGTGAAAGAATTTTAATTTTTTGAGGTTG
>CANXYI010677651.1:0-11752 GCA_948208565.1 Hura crepitans
GTTTAAATTCTTGTATGGAAATGGGGTATTTTGCATGTAGGCATGTTGGTTGTGTGTAATGTGAGTATAAGCATGTAATTTGGGTTAAATTAATGTGATTGATGTAAAAATTTGATAAGAAATAATGTATTTGTGTGTATGTGTATTTGTGGCCGATTGGTGGCCTACTTAGTGCATAAAATATATGTTGAATGAAATGCTTGTGTAAGGTGTGGAAATGGTATGTAAGGAATGCCTAAAGCATAAGAAAATGGACCCAAAAGCTTTAGCGTAATGTGTCTAAAATTTGGACCTAGTTAGAGATGAAAATTTAAGTAAATTAACACATATTTTATTGAAGGCATAAAGTGAGAATAATGCATTGAATAACATTGGAAATGAGGCTTAAACGAGAGGAGAATTGAAAGGCCTAAAGTGAGAAAAATGACCAAATGAATAGAGTTAGTTGTGGAAACTAACCAAATGAATAGTAATTTGCGACAATGGCAAAATCATAATTTCACGTGAGGAATTGACTTATAATGGAATATTAAAGATAAAATAGCATTGAATGTGATGTGAATTTAGTAATGGCCCATTAGTTAGACGCCCATCGGATGGGTTGACTGGTCAACTAGGGATAGAGCAGCTACTTGGTAGTCGGCTCTTTCAGGGCCCACTGCCGTGTGTTGGTATTATTGAGACTGTGCGATGCTTCGGCATCCTGTTTGTTGTGACTGTGGGTATTGGGAGTGTCTATGAACAGGTCCCTGCTATTCACCTGAGGTGACTATGATGTCTCTT
This sequence comes from Hura crepitans, assembly GCA_948208565.1. NCBI lineage: Eukaryota > Viridiplantae > Streptophyta > Magnoliopsida > Malpighiales > Euphorbiaceae > Hura > Hura crepitans. The sequence goes on from CANXYI010677651.1 coordinate 784, forward strand.
GTAGATATTGGGAGGTCTATGGATTAAACCCTGCTATCTGTCAGTCCGTTATTGGGAGGTCTACGGACTCTTCCCTGCTATCGGGCGAGCTAGGTGCAACTACTTAAGCTTTAAAAGTGGGCCACTGCATAGGATAGTCCCGCTATCCAGTGTCTTTAAGTGTCGTCTGTCTATGGGCCTGTAACAAATAAACTAGAAAAATAATAAGTGATGTATGATTTGAATGAATGAGTAATTGGACTTAACAATCTAGGATGACTTAATTGTGTGTGGAGCTTTGCATGATGCTTGCTGCATGAGACATAACATAATTGTGTTATTCCACCACTGAGTCTAGTACTCGACGTATTGGTGTTACGATGCGTAGGTTGCGAGCAGTGTACGGGTTAACGTCGAACGTCAGCATCAGTGTAGCTGTCCCAGTGTCTTTTGGTATACTACTTCTCTTTTTGAATATATATGTATAGTGTACGGCACTCATGTAAATAGGTAGGTTAGAATGGCTGGTAAATCTGTGTATATTAAGGAAACTTGTTGAGCATGTATATACAGTGTTATATAAATGAATGGATAATTTCTTGGCATGTTTCTGTGTGATGATAGATCTATGCTCTGTGTATTCTGAATGTGTTAATATTGTGTTGCTAGTTGATTCTGGAGGACTAGAGGGTCCAAGGAGGAATAAGGAGGGTTTTTGAATTAGAAGCGCGTTTTCTTTGCAGGTTGAACTGGGTTAGGAACCAGGGTGTTGTCCAAATTTCTATAATTGTTCGGTATTGCTTGAGGACATTTTTAACGGACCAAAATAGGATGTATTCAGACTTTAAAGGTGGGTAAAAGTTAAACAATTGGCCCTTAGGGAAATCCTAGGATGGGTGACCTCAGTGGGAAGTGACACGCTCTGCCCATTTCAGGTAGAAGTGGGTAGGGGGTGTTACAATTAATTATGCAATGTAAAACATTATGATAAATACAGATATTCATAAAGACTAGGATTTAAAGTATATGTCCATGCGAACTACCCTCCTCGTGAAAGGGAGTCCGTGTGGACTACAAAATAGAATAAGCATGCATAAAATGTATACGTTCGTGCAGACTATAATCCTTTTGAAAGGGAGTCCATGCCGACCTTACATTAATTCCAAAATATTAATATGCATATTAAGGCATAGAATAATTACACAGCATGATAACATCAAACAAGTATGTCAGTATGGTAAACAAGATACATTGAAACATACTATAAAAAGTAAACAAAAAATTGTTATGGAACATTAGTTTGTACGGACCTCATATTATATACATATTCAAATAATAGGTCCACGTAGACCTCACATCCATTAAAATATTCTATACAGACTTAGGCATCAGTTCTAGAAAGCATGTGAGAGTACAATTTTCTATGAATGATTAAAACATGATTGAAATAATTTAAAAGATTAACCTACTCTTATAATCAACATGGAGATTACATAGAATCACCTCACATGTTAATTAATCATAGGAGATCATTCAAAACAAAAAAAAAATGAATGAATATAATGAAAAAAGCCTCATAACTTACCTTGAAGTTAGCACCATGTAACAATACAATGGTTGTGTTTTAAAAAGAATGACTATTTTAGTGACGACTTAGGACTAGTAGAGCAAATCCTACATTGGAGTCACCGCCTAGATTATCAAAAATTAGGTGATGATTATCTGTATAAATTGTGTGTCAATTGTGTTCATTGCGTCTTCTGTGCCGATATTGGTTAAAAGGAAGGGTATTTATAGTGTTGGTGGATAGCTTTCCCATCCAGAAGAAGCAAAGTCTTGCTAAGATTAGGAATTAGAGTCCAAATAGGAAAATCATGCTTCTGGAAACTTTTCGTCAATAGGTCCATACGGACCTTGATCACTAGGTCCATGCGAACCTAGGTTTTGGGTTTACTCGGGTGGTTCATAGGCTTTGGACCTAGTTTTATGTTAGTCTGTACATATCTTATGGCACCAAGTCTTTGCAGACTTGCACCATGATGGTCCTTACAGACCTTGATTTTAGGTTTCTTACCTTGTTGCTTGAGCCTATCTCTGGTTATCATTATAAGCCCAAAAAAGTGAAGGAGTCTATACTATAGAGGCTTCACCCCTACACCCCTATTAGAATTAGTGTCAGGCTTCGGCCGAAGTCCTCAACTATTGACATAGATTCCTATTTTTTCTGCAATTTGGGTCACACCGCGAGCTTTTAAGGTCAGGTCAAAGTCTGAATACATAAGAAAGTCCTAGACCCCAAATTGAGACGTCTATAGTACACTCTCCTAACACTGGTTTTCTGCATACACGAAGCTCATTACCAAATTTTTGCTTAAGGGGAATAGGCCTGAACCACTTGAACCAATCAGTGATGGTAAACTATCTCTTTTTATATGGCAAATTTCAAGCTATGGATATCCCCCATGTGGTGTAAGTCTCCCAGCATCGATCTTCTCTATACATAAGGACCATTATTGGAAACCTTGCTTAAAGAGAATAAGTGTCGTACCACTTGAACCAATCAATATTGGTAAACCATTTTTTTGTACTTTAATTTAATTTAATTTTATATTTTTCTTAGACATCCCAAGCTCTTTAGTCTATTATCCAAAATTTAAAGATTGAAGTATATTTAAATAAACTAGAGAAAAGTTTTAATATGTATTAACATGTAACTTGCAAGCAATATTAATTCATTAATTAGAACTCATGCATTCCAAATTTGAGATAGGTTGTTAAAATTAATTATGCTTCATTTAAAAAGATAACAAAAAGCCATTAGTGTTAGCTTCCTAATGTAAACCAACTTAAATAAATAAGTTACATCTCTTCAAATTGTAACTTCGTAAGAAATAGGTTTTCAAAAGAGGAGGAATTTTGGAAAAGAAGATGCTTTCGAATTCCAAAATAGCAAAATGAAAATTTTCAGCCCAAAACATCAGACTTGATAAAAAAAAATTCACCTAAAGTTCTACAACTAACCAATTTAGATCAGTTATGAATATGATCAAAATATAACAAATATAGTGAACCATCAATGATATGTATATCTCTTTCTTTACACTTAAATTTCACACTATCCCTAATATGGATATAATTAGGCACACAAACATAAATATATATAAAAAAGAATGAATAGGTGTTGATTGAAACTACCCAGATATGTGGAGAAGGTGTGTAGAAGCCTTCTTTCATTCTTCTATGAACTCTTTAGACTTGGAATTCACCATTGCTTGTAACTGGGTAACCTTTGCATCCAAGTGAACTAGCTATGAAGATATTTTCTCCAAGATTGACATAAAATGGGCATCTATTTGGTCAATTTTGGTCTCCAAGGCTTGCAAACTTAATTGTGTTATAGAAGAGGAAGTGCTTATTGCTTTAGAAGTCTTAACAGTAGCCTTAACGGTAGCTCCTTTCTTGAAAACTCTATTATTCTAAGGAATAATGGGACCTAGAGGAGAAAAATTAAAAATGGAACCATTTTGTATAAGAAGGCCCATCTTATCCAAATCCATTAGATCTAAAGGCACTAAATCACAAACTTTATGCAAATCATTTCCATCTAAGTCAATTAAGTGTGCATTGACTACTAATTGAGTGACTAGATGCCCTAGGATCAAAGGTCTAAAGGTGCCAATGGTTGTGTTCATTTGTGAAGCAATAAAACAACCCAAATTAACTTTCTTTTCTCAATTATGCTTTAGAGAAAGAAAATTTCAATTTTAGTGACAATTCTTGGTGAATCTTTCCTACCAAAATATGAATATGTAAGTATCCTTTGTAGGTAGGTCAATGCATGGTTATGCAAGTATGAGTCCTTAGATGAGCTCAGTTAAATGGACTAGATTTATTCTCAATTAATGTATTTTGGATAGTATGAGCATAAAAAATGCTAGGTGTAACCACATAACTCTCTAAATATTCATCAGTTTTAGCATAATCCTCATCAATTAGACCCAAGGCAATATTAAACTTAGTAATAGAATATGAAAAATTATGTCCCATGAGCCTAAATTCAACCACACTAGGATTATTTAAGGTATTGATATTCTATTTATCCCAGCAAAAGGTAACACAAAATTCATCTATCAATTCATAAAAAATAGGATACTGCATAAAAAAGAAAGCATGCCACCTTATACTATCAATAAAATTATCTAAATTCAGATTTAAAGTTTAAAGAATGGGTTTATGGATGATTTTTACCTTGCATAATTTTGGAGTTAGAAATGGATGCAAACCTATTCATCTCACTCTTTTTTCTTAAATTTTAGCTAACCCTTTAATTTGGTTTTGGAGGGAGGTAGTGCATGTTTGCCTCTATGGATCCTTGAATAAACACCTATGGTAGGTGGACTGATGATCGCTGGTTTAGGTTGCTGTGGTTTTCTAATGTTTTCTCTTAACTCTAGCCAATGTGATTCCTTTTATAGAGGCCTTATAACTGAATATTGATTTCATCTTGGAAGGTCTTGCGGCATTTGAATGTGGCTATGGAATAATATTGACTGGTGGAGATTTGTGTTGAATCGGCGTGGGTGTTTGAGGTGACAGTTCATAATCTGGAGATAGTTCCATAATTGTAACATTCACTACCTCAATACACTCTCCCTCTCAAGCTGGGCATGATGGTTACTTGTGGTGTGGGATCTACATCGGAGTTTGTGTCAACATCAATTTAAATAGGGAGTCACTTGACTTCTACCTTTGTCTATCATTGACATGAGCCTGTTCTCATGATGACCATGCTTGTCGGTCATTGGTGGTGATTAAGTAAGAACGGTGGATAACAAATGATGATTTAGGGAAAATAGAGGGGTGTGTTCTTTAAGGAAAGCGGGTGTAGCGACTAGCTTTGGGGGTTTAGGGATTTTTGTAAATGAAGTAATTAAGGTGATGAACAATGAAAATAAATGTTTTGAATGAGGTAATTCATTTTTAAGTCCTTTCATGCTCTTAACTCCCAAAGCATGTCATTTTACCATTTATGCCCTGAAATCTTTTAAACCTATGTAGAAAAATTTAAAATAGTGTAAGGGATTAAGATTTAGAAGAAGAAGAAGAAGCTAAAATAAATAAAATAAAATAAACTATAAAAAATGCAAAATGAAAGAAAAATGTAAAAATAATGTGATCAAACAGGGAACGAAACTGATAGTTTCGTGAGCTAAGCTATGGGCATAACAAACTAACACATTATACTATACTCATAAGTTGAAATCTCTCAATTGCAAAATATGTGTGGTAGTTAATCAATTCCACTCTGTGCTTACACAAATTCCCCTTTTATTAAAAAAAAATAGAAAAGTATGAAGATAAATAAATGAAATGAAATACTAAAGGAAATTAAATTAGAGAAAATGGAAAAGTGAGGTAGTTCTAATTTATAGTTTTAGATAGACTAATTTACTTCTAGACCATTGATCATTTGGAACTGGATCACCTAAGGTGATCTCCTCAGCTGGTTGTACCTAAAATCCTTCATAGAATGGTTTAAGTCGATGTCTATTAACCTTAAAGTTTTTACCTGTGTCCATGCTCTTTATTTCTACTGCACCATGAGGAAAGTATTAATAAGTACAAAGGCCCTATCTATCTAATTCGTAATCTACCAGTGAATAATTTCAATTTAGAATCATAAAGTGGAACTTTTCTGACCAATTGAAATTGTTTCTTAATGATCAATTTTTCATGAAAGGACTTAGTTTTCTCTTTGTATATCTTAGAATTCTCATAGGCATCATTTCTAATTTCTTTTAACTTTTACTATTGTAGATTGCAATGTTCATCCGCTTCATCTAATCTCATATTACAGTATTTGACAACCTAATATGCTTTATGCTCTATTTCAATAAAAAGATGACATGGCTTTCTAAAAACCAATTTGTAAGGAGACATTTTGATATGCTCACAGAGCATCGTCTAACCTGAGACTCCAGTTTTTTCTATGAGGATTTATTGTTTTCTCCAAAATGGATTTAATTTCTTCGTTGGAAATTCCTGCTTGCCTACTGATTTGAGGGTGATATACTGTCGAGGTATGGTGGGTAACCCTATATTTCTTAAAAAGTGTAGCTACTATCTTAAGGTAAAAATGCGTACCCCTATCACTGATGATTGATTTTGGCACTCCAAACCTATTGAAGATATTAGTCTTGACAAATCCTACAACAACCTTAGAATCATTAGTCCTGGTGGCCTTAGCTTTCATCCAATTTGACACATAATCTAAAAGAACTAGGGTATACATATTACCAATAGATGGGGGAAATAGTTCCATAAAGCTTATAACCCAAACGTCAAATGTTTCACATATTAGAATAAGGGTGAGTGGCATTTGATTCTTCTTACTTATATTACTAGATTTTTAACAATTAGCATAGTATTTACAAAACAACTAGGAGTTGAGATGAATATTGGGCCAATACAAATCACATTCTAAGATTTTTCATGCAGTTCTTTTTAGGGCTGAAATGACCTTCACATGTATAAGAGTGACGAAAATGTAGAATTGCCTTAATTTTTGACTTAGGCACACGTTTCTTGATTATCTGATGAGAGCAATGCTTTAACGAATAAGTCTTATTCCAAATATAATATTTAGCATCATTTCTTGTTTTATCTTTTTCATGTTTGGTCAAGTCGTTAAGCAATGAATTAGAAACTAAAAAGTTTACTATATCAGCATACTAAGGTGACTTTTCTGAAGTAGAGAATATGTACTCATTTGGGAATTCATCTTCGAGAGGCATTGTGTCTCCTTGAACAGGTGATTAGCTAAAATGATCGGTTACAAGATTCTTTAACCCTTTTTTTATCACGAATTTCTATATCAAATTATTATAGTATAAGGATCCATCAAATTAATCTCGGTTTTACCTTTTTCTTTTTAGCAAATATTTAAAAGCTACATTATTTGAATAAATAATTATTTTAGTAAATAGTAAGTAAGAATGGAATTGATCCAAAGCAAATACAACTACTGAAAGTTCATTTTCCATCGTTGTGTAATTACATTGGGTATTATTAGGTATCTATGAGTTGTAGTTCCATGTCAATGTCAATGTCTAAGTATTGTGCCCATAGCTTGATTGTTGGCATCACACATTATATTGAATGGCAAGTTCCAATTTGGAGGTCAGATAACTGGAGCTGTGACAAGCATTTCCTTAAGTGTGTCAAAAGCCTTTCTATAGAAGTCATCAAACTAAATTCAATGTCTTTTTGTAACAGTGTATAAAGAGGTTTTGCAATCTTTGAGAAATTTTTTATGAACCTTGTGTAAAAACCTTCACATTCAAGAAAAGAGTGAACCTTTCGCACACTTATGGGGTAAGATAACAACTTCACAATATTGATTTTTAACTTATCTATTTCAATTCCTTTTTTAGAAACAACATGGCTCAAAATCAAACCTTAATCTATAGTAAAATGACACTTTTTATGGTTTAAAACTAGATTTGTTTCCAAACACTTGTTTAAAATTTTCATAAGGTTAGCAAAGCACTCATTAAATGAATTACTGTATATAATAAAATCATCCATGAATACTTCTTTAGTATTCTTTACATAATTTGAGAAAATACTAACCATACATCACTGAAACGTGGCTGGTGCATTTCGAATGGTATCCTCTTGAAACCAAAAGTTTTAAAAAGACATGTTAAAGTAGTCTTCTCTTAGTCTTTGGGTGCAACTGGGATTTGATAAAATCTTATATAGCCATCCAAACAATAGTAATGAGAGCTTTCTACTAGATGTTCTAGCATTTAATGAAGGATGAGATTAATTGCATGATGAACTAGTAATTAATGAACTATGCCCATGTATGGCAAGGCTATTGATAGTGTTGGGATAGATTGACATGTCGATAGGGTCTTGTGTAGCAGTATTGTGACTTATATATTGTGGCTTTTTAGAGTAATTATGCTTTTGTGGTAACGGCCACGTAAGCTCTACTTAGGACCATGCATATATTATGAGCTCATACCATATGTGATATGGTAGGTACAATTGCGTAAACTCATCTTAAGTACTGTACATATGTCTAATACCTGTTATCTAGTCTACTTTAATCGAGGTGTACATTGGGCTAATTTAACTAATATAACTAATGTAACTAAACATAAATGAGATATTATAAGCTATCTAAAATATGACTAAGATGAGCATGTGTGTGAGACTTAAAATGGGAAATGGATTAAGCTAAATGTGTAAAATCTGTAATGTATGATGTATGATGATTATGTTATGAAATGAGTATATGCATATGACACCTCTTACCTAGTCTGGTCACCGGCCGGTCGTTGAACAAAACTAAAGAGTACACATGTATCATGTTTATTCGATCTCGATACATATAGAATTATTTAAAACCATCTTACCCAATAGTGATTAAAACATAAAAATGCAGGTTTTCAAAAAATTTTTCAAAAATCAGGTTACTAATTCAAATTTGAGAATCATTATGCCAAAATTTTGACAGTATAACGGGTATACCATGCACTATCCTAAAATTTGAATAGTAACTTGCAATACAAAATACACTTCTAAAACATTTCTTAACAATTTCTCCAACTCTATGATCCTTCTGATCACTCTAAAATCACAAACACACTATCTCAATCTCAAGAAGAGATATCGTATAATAATTTAAACATATACAAACTTTAAAATAGTTACACACATAAAAAATCAAAAATTAATACAGTTTAGGCCCATCTTAACCAAAATACATTATATGAGCACTTCCTATTTTATACATCATAAAGTTCATAATTACAATCACAAAATATACCAAAAGAATCTTTCTCTTTTGATAACTTGATGATTCGAGGCTTTCTTTCAAATTGTTACCTTAACTATGCATCACAAAATAAACGATGTGCTAAGTAAATATCTTAGTGGTGTAATCGAAATAACTTGAGTAAATATGCCAAAAATGCTTCATCAATTAACATATAGATGATAAATGTGAATTATATCATAAAACATGCATCAATACGCATTACAACAAATGTATACTAACATGACATATCAATTGGTCATATAGCATAAGAATAATCAAATCTATTTAAAACATACGATTTATGCAAACAGGTTTATTATGTAATTAAATCGATTATTAAGCCCATACTCAAGAACAATGACATTATGGATAATAGAGTATCAATGGACTACCTAGGCCTTTAGAACCACGTAGGCCCCGCACGCATCAGACCTAAAGGTCAGAAAAATCATGGACTCGTGGGTCAAGATAAAAAATCAAATCATAATTATGCATCAGACTTGAAGGTTAGAAATAAGATTCGAAGATTAATGAATCAAACTCGTAGGTTAGAAAAAATCAAATCAACTCAAAGGTTCACGCATCGTAACCTAAAGGCTACGGAGGCACCAATCAACTAGGTTGTTACTTGCATTGGTTACTAAAAAATTATTTTTAGTTCCACTTTATTATTATCGGTTAAAATTGCTTTTAATTACTTTGGCTTAACCAATAAATGACTAACTAGGAAAGCATTAATTATATGCTTAATATAATGTTATGCAATGTAACGACTCATTGTATTGCTAATTGCACAATTATTACATGCGTATGTCTATACATGTTTTATATCACAATTTTTCTATGTTAAATGCATTACGCATTAATATCACTCCATAATCATCAAGGTAAATACATGGCTTATAGGCTCATGGACCAACATCCTAAATTCCATAGATATATTATCCACACGCATTAGAAATTCTCATCTCAACATATGCATGTCGTACATACCATGATCATGCTGTTAAAGCTATTAGTACCACTTGCAAGTCATTTACATCATAAACATGCTAGAAGCACACCATGGAATCAATAAAGCATAAAAACTCATTTTACAACATAAATGCATTATTATGTGCACATAAGTGAATAAGGAATGCATTATTATCCATATCATATTTTTATATCATTTTATACACTTAATGCGTCTCAAAAGCACCTTCGCATGCTTATAGCCATTCGGCCATGCTCAGGTCGCAAACTCACTCTTACATATCGTTTTTACCATTCACAACATCTTATTCAAATTTCATACCTCAAGTCCATATTGTCCATTACTTATTATGATCAAGTTTCATGCACATTTTACATGTAAAAATGCATACCTTCATATACATACATACATGAGCCAACATTCACTCACATGTATATTCAGGCTATAAGGTCATTCAATGCCCTTAGCACATACATGCACATAAATCATCATTAAAATACATCTACACAACCATTTAGCATCATATGAAAACACAATTCACATTTAACATGCCATTTACATTTTGACATACACATAAACATACACCAATTGTAACACCATTACTCGATTCCTGAAGAAACTTGATAAGAGAGCTACTTCCTATATGGTCACCCATGCTAAGATTACTCTTGGATTTCATTCATTTAACACTTAGTGATTTCATTATAACTAATATATTGGACTATTATTTTTCATATGTTTCATTATATTATCATTACATTAGTCGTAATACACTATTAAAAACTTTCATTTCATTTGAAAATCTTTTTTCAGAAAATTGGGCAGCATAACAGCTACTTGGGTTAAAAATAAAAAATTTTCTTGTAAAGAAAATCACACTTCTCTATATATCAATCATCACTTCACCTTCATATGGACCCATTTGGTACTCTCAACTCAGCATTTACACAAATACAAAATCATCGCACATGCATCATAGCCATCATAGGGTCTCAGACCCATCATAATACAGAAACAATAGACAACAATAGTCATGTATATATATCTATATACATACATACATATATATATATATATATCTATATATATATATATATATATATATATATATATATATATATATATATATATATTGGGGAATTGGATGGGTGGGTGATGGGATTTAAACGATAGAGAGAGACGAC
>CANXYI010677657.1:0-11069 GCA_948208565.1 Hura crepitans
ATGATTTATATGTGATAGATGTAGAGTAAATACAAGTGTCGATGTGTGGTAGTGTATTTTTTTGTGATTTAACTTGTAAGTACATATTAATAGATATATGCTACCTAATAATGGAGTACCCCATATGTGCATAATATAAAAATTATGTGAAGATTAGAGCTTACATAACCAAAATCAATAAAGCAAGTTACAGGTGCATAATAATACATTTATGTAAATACTGATCATAGTTTTGGTAAACAGCAATGGAGGCATAGTCTTGAGTCTCTCTTAGTGTATAAAGTAAGACTTATGAATTTAGGTACATTCATTTAAAGACAAACTTTAACTAGGATAATTTAGGAAACATAATATTTTTAATGATCTAAGGGGGTATATACTCTTATCTCTCAATCTTATTATAGAAATTAATCTCTTAAAGCTATTTATTTATAGTTAAACTTCGTAAAATTATTTTTAAAATAATGAATGTGTTATATCTACTTAGTTATTTTACATACTTACAGTGTTATAATGAGCATGCTAACATTCTTAGAACACTTACATTTAAATAACATATTCGTGTTCATCTCATAGTGCATATTTTGGATACAATAATGACGATGTTCCTAAATACACCCAACATTTATGCAAAAGTATAAGATGAACACTGAAAATTATGAGAATTTGCAAATGACCTCGAATTTAAAAATTCTTTAACTAATGGACTCAGAGGAATTTTTGAGCTTTAGGGTCCGATGTTTTCGAGTCCATCCGGACATATCCCGTGTCATTCCCAGCCTAAAATTTTTTTATTGCATCGAAAGGTAGCTCCCAATCTGAAATGAATTATTGGTTTTGCTAAAATTTGAAAATTTTCCTTTTTCATCACTTTAAAAGCCCTTTGAAGTTTCATGACTAGTTTTACTACCTCAGAGTACGTGCAAGTGACCAAGCAACTCTAACACACTTCCTGGACCTGATGGCACTATTCACGGAGCCTCAAAACACGGGCATTACAATGTGTATCATATAAAAGGGATACACATATGGGATCTCCCATATGTGTGAAAGGCTTCTCCTACATCCCTTTCCCAAAAATGGCTGACGCCATTCATAAGTAAGCCTCTCTCCTTTTTTTCTTCATTCCACACCATAATTTAAGCTTATTTCATTCAAGTTAGACATTAAGCCTTGCCTTCATAATCTTTAAAACCTAATTCCATTGACATAAATCAAGAAAAGTGCTCATTTGAGGAGATTTAGGCACTTGATGAATAGTGCCCTTTTAAGAGTAAGTGTTCTTTTTCAAGATTTCAAATTTTATTTAGGTAGGATTAGGTGGATAAATGATATCTATATGATTAGTTTTCAATTTGGATATATGTAGGATTTTTTTTGAATTTTCAAAACTAAAACACTAATATGTTTATAAACAAAGAGAGAAGTTTATTAGAGGAAGGTAAAGACAAGCATTAAGTTGTGCATTTGAAATGCTTTCGAGTATAGAGTAAGTGAATTTAATGTAATATATGTGTTATATTAATTACTTGTTTCATATCTATATGTGAGTGTGTGAATGGGATAGTTATGTTAACTGAATGTGTGTGTCTTTTCATATGGTAAGTGTACATGCATAATACATTGATTATAGTAAGTATGAATGTGTAAAAAGAACATGAGAATATAATGTGCATATGTGTGAAGTGGGTGTGGCTGAATGGTATGAAGGGTGAGTAAATGTGTGCATATGTAATTTGAATATAAATTGGATGTAAATGAGATAATTGTTAAGTAAAAAGCATTATTGAGATGTGAACTAATGAAAGATTTAGCATATGTACATTTTCTTGAAATGGCCATGTGGTGCATGAAATGGTCATAAGATATGTGTTATAGTGTGTAAGGTGTTTAAAACACATATGAACTTAGAAAAGTGTGATTGTGATAATAAATCAATAAGCAAAATGTAAATGGAAAGTTTACATAAAATGGTAATGTGGTATCATGACAATGGAAAAGATAATTGCATAAGATAAAATAATGAATGTAACTATGTAAGAATGATATGATGAGTAATAAACTAGTGTGTCTTAAATGGCCACAATAGAGTCGAGAAACATAGATGTATGTGATTGCATGAGAAATAGTATTAGTGAGTAAATGAATAAGGAAAGTATGAAACCGATTAAGTTAACGGAGTAACATGAATGATAAATAAAGTTGACCCATATTAGGTAGATCACCTACTGGATAGGTTGATTGATCAACTAAGGTGTTAGCTACTGGTAGTGGCTTTAGCCTAAGTGTATTATCACCTATTTGTACAGTATGGCGAGTGTAGTCACCAAGGTTCTAGATGTGAACACTACACACTTTAGGTATTAGGAGGTCTTTATGAGTTGATCCTTGCTACCCATATTGTCTTGGATATTGAGAGGTCCACACAGGCTGATCCCTAATATCCATTGATGCTGAGGCTTAGGATATTAGGATATCCCTTGAGATTGATCCCTGCTATCCTTTTTATTAAGAGGTCCAGCAAGATTGATCCCTGCCACTCTGATATTGGGAGGTTTTAGTGAACTGATCCCTAGTATCAGGTGGATATAGGTAGATGTAGCTACTGAGGTCCATAATATAGACGAATGCATAGAGATAGATCCCATTATCTAGTCTTAAATGAGTTGTCTTCTGAGTATGGGCTTAAGAAAAATAAAATAAGGTATTATAGAATAATATCATAATTGAAGTTGCATGCCTTAACCAGACTAAATAATAGATAGACAATAAAATTAAATAGACATAATCATGATCACTTATTGGACACAATAACCAAACATTAAGTTATTTAATCAATCTAGGTAGATAACCAGTAAATTAATAAGAATAATAATTAAAGGTAAGATAACATATGTAAAAAGGGGACTGTGTGATGTGTGTTGCATTCACATGTGATATAATTCACATTGCATTAAAATTCACCATTAAGTTTATACTCAGTGTGTCGGTGTTTCCAATGCTCATATAGAAGACTGTAGATTATAGTTTAGTGTTAACAGATAGTGTAGTTGATATCCTTTTTTTAGGTATATATTTTGATACTTTTGTGTTAGTAATAGGTAGGGGGACTCATATATAGAAAGAGAGGCAAGGCTCGATCATGAAAAACTATTATGCACTAGTTTCTAATTTATAAAACTAGTTATGATGTTATTACTATGATATGCATGATATATGTACATGTGATTGCCATTGGCTATTGTGATGACTAAGACATATGCATGTGAGATTGACTATGAGATGATGTTTGGATGACTACATGGGTCCAAAAGATTGAGTATTATATGAGAACAATTATAGAAATGTCATTTGCATGTTAAAAGTTTTGGTTTTTCACCTAGACAATTGTTATGCTATTGGATTTTTATTAAAATAGTCTTATTAGGAATTTATCTAAATGCCCTAATAATATAGATAAATAGACCAAAATGGGCTTAAAATAAAATGAGATTGCATTAAAATTTCATGACAATATTGACACTATTATAGCATTTCTAATAGTTAAATGTGGATTGGGTGAGAGCAATATCCAGATGGGTGACCTACAAGATGGTGACATCTCTTATCTGGTTTGTGTAAATGATCAGGAAGGGGGTGCTACATTATGTGGTATCATAATAGGTTTAGGCACTCTTAGGTGTAGTATACATGAGTGCCACTTACTAGGATTCTGTGTTAAGTAAAGCTACACTATTTGAGGCTGATTATCTATGGTTTTGTAGTGAATCAAGATGAGTTAGCGTCCAACACTCGTGAAACATAATTTCATGAATAATACTTTCTAAGCCAATAATAGTGTTTCCAAAAGGTCGGAGCACTACACGATGGCCAAAAAGGGTAAGTGCTGCTCGTAAAACTTTGATAAGCTAGATAATGATGAAAATGAAATAATTAAAAAATTTAGCTGAACTAATAAATTATAATAGGTAGTAAACAAGTGAATAGCAGCATAAAACGGGTTTATGCTAGGATTGGTTCAAGATGTGCTTGGATGGACCTAAAAATAGCACACCTCAAAGGTTAAAAATTCCAATGAGTCGATTGGAGACATAATTTTAATATTCGGAGGTTGTTAACTATTTATTTAAAATTTTTAAATTTCATGAGTGAATAGTGACCCAAGCAAATTATGGAATTTTGACTCGAAATTTTACGAGTCCTTTAATGGGATTAAATGATGAATTTTGACACCAAGAAAATTATTTTTAGAGGCCTAGAGAAATAATAATGAATTTTTAAAGTTTGATGCAAAATTAAGCTTTATGGAGCATGAAAATTGAGATTTTAAAAAACAAGGCCATGGGCCACTTACATAAAAGGTTATTTGGTATAGGCAAGCCCATACACCTAAAATGCACTCATCTTCCCCATTTACACCATAAAAACTGACACCATTTTCTTTAACATGTCCATATTTTTCCTCTTTCCTCTCACATAAATCCTTCATTTCTCTACCAAATTAAGCAATTAAACCCCTTAAAATTCCTTTTACACCATAATTAAGCAACTAAAAGCAGAATTTCATCAAAAGAAGGCTTGTGGAGAAAGAATTTGCAACTTGGTGAATAGTGTCACCATGAATAGTAAGTTTTCAAAAATTAATTTTTATTTTTGTTACAGAAATAGAAGTTATTTTAAGACTTTAGGTGCAATTAGAGCTCAATTTGGAGTTAAAAAGGAATTTTAAGGAATTTTCTAAAATTGAGAAATATGTATGTTGGAAAAGAAAGGGATAAAGAGAAACAAGGCTAAAGTGAGCATTAGAAAGTGGTGAATTGTCTACTTGAGATAAGTTAATTTGTATTAAACATATACATGTAACATTTGTATGAAAAATGGTATGAATACTTGTATCGAAATGCTATTATGCCATGAGAATAGATGTATTTGGTCAGTATGTTTGATGTTTTTGGTGTAAGTATGAGTATAAATGCTGAATATGTAAGTAAATGGTAAGAATTGACAATGAATGAACTTGGTCAATTTATGGCCGAATGGCATATGTACCATATGTGAATGAATATTAAACATTTATGTATCTAAAAACATATAATTGAATGTAATAATTGGTGTAGATAATGTATGTGTATATATGAAGTTAGAAAATGTATTAATAAGCATGAAATGAAAAATGTATGGTGATGAACATATATAAGCCGAATGGTCTATATTAAGTATATGTATGTATATTGATCACCTAGATGATTAATTAGTATGATTTTAATAAGAAAATGTGATAAAAAGGTATGAAAAAATATGAAATTTGTGTTAAAGGAAGTAGCCAAAAACATCATATTGTGTGTGTTTATGTGTAATGAGCATGTAATGCCCGTATGCCAAGGTTTTATGAAAAGTGTTATCTGAGCCCAAGGGATGTTCTCTATAGTGCGAGGCATCATTTCGAGTCTGATAACCGGCATATTGGCGATAAAACTTTGATTGACCTGGAAGTGGTCGAAACGAATGAAATAAAAATTTTAGCAGAACCAATAAAATCATTTCAGGTCAAGAACTAGTGTTTACGAAAATAAAATGAGGTCGAGCAGGGACAGCTCCAGGAAGTGCCAGGATGGACCCAAAAATATCATACCTTGAACATAAAAAATTCCACTGAGTATGATGGAGAAGGAATTATAATTTTCTAAGGTCAATAGATATTTTTTCGAAATATTTTATTTTATCGAGTGAATAGTGCCAAAAAGTCAACTATTGACCTAAAATTTTACATGGGCCTTTGGGACACTAGGTGAGGATTTTTAAAATTGGAATGAATATTTTTTGAGGTCCAAGGAATATTTTATGAATTTTTAAATGTTAAAAATGGCCTATGGTGAAAAGTAACCCTAGCTCTCGAAGGAGTTTTAGGTTGAAATTTTGCAAGGCCCTTAGTGAATATAATTGAAAATTTTTGGGGCTAGAATGGTGATTTTTGGAGGTGTATAGAAATTATTTTGAAATTTCTAATTTAAAATCAAAATTGAATTAATTTGGGTCGTCCGATCGCCACGTGGCATGATAAGGCCATCCACCTTGCACATATACTTAAGGTGCCATGTGTGGGTATGGATAGGATGTAAAGAAAGCCTTCTCCTCCCTCTCTTCCATCTATGGCCAATGCCATTTAGGGCATAAAGGTCTCCATTTTTCTTCCTTTTTTCTCTCTCCTCCCACTATGAAACCTCACAAAAATTATATGGAATAAAACCTCCATGCTACCCTGAAGCTATTCCAAGTGACAAAAATGGAAAAGAAGGTCCAGAAAGTGAGTTTTAAACACTTAATGAATAGTGCTCAAGTGATGTGTAATTGTTCCTTTCCATGGTTTCTTATTTTTCTTATAGGGTATTTGAAGTGTAGATAACATCCATGGAAAGAGATTTCATTTTAGAGTTATGTGTGATTTTGTAGGAATATTCAAAGATTTAGACCAATATGGAAGTGTGAAAAATGGTGGTTCAAGGTGGAGGAAAAGAAATTCAGGGGTTCTAAAGTAGCTTAAGAATGACAGGAAATTCACTGTAAGTGAATTTAATTGAAACTTATCATGTATGATGTGAAAAACATGACATTGATGTATGGGTGCTTGTATGGAAGTTGTTGTTGCATAGGTGTTCATGTATGTGAACATGTGTAAGTCATGTTAGGGACGTGTAATGGATGTGTATTGGATGTTTATGTATGTGTGACATGCATGCCTAGGTGTATGTCATGTATGTCATATTATGGATATGTATTCATGGCATGATGATGGATGGATGATATGTTGGCATGTGAAAGTAAGGGAAATATTATGATGTATGGCATATGGGAATCATAAAATGGTATGGTTAGGTGGAGACTTAATAAGACATGAAATCATGAAAGGTAGAATGAAGAAAATGAAGAATATTGCATAAGAAGATTTAATTAAATTAATAAAGGTTAGTTAAGATTTTAAAATGCAAATAATGGCTTTGTAGGGTAAGTTAGATGTAAAATAAATGGGATAAGGTGAGGTAATTAGGATATAAGGGCTTGAGAGAATGGAAAAGAAAATAGGTTAATAAAGTAAAAAGAAAAAAAATGTACCAAATGAATAGTGACAGTTACGTAAAATGACTCGTAACTATCCAAAAATTTACGATGACCTGTAACTATCAGAAAAAAATATGACCAAACGAAATAAATTAAAATAGGTGTCTTTTTAGTATGAACATAACTAGAATAAATATTAAACAAAGGAAAAATAGTTAATTAGGCTAAATCGGAACTAGAATGGAGCACAAAACTGATAAATGACAGAAAGGTTGAAAGAACAAAGTAAGATGAAATAAAGAGAAATTATTAATGCACAATAAGCTATGAATAAAGTTTAGGAAATTAAACTTGGAAATATTGGCATGAAAAGAGGGCCTAGTTAATAAAGATATATGGATTTAAAATGGGGTAGACTTCATAAGGAAGGTTATAACAGTTATTGTTTAATTTATTAGACTGTGTAGAAAATAAATACTATTACAGAATAGTAACAATGAACTAAAATTATGAAACTTGAGACCTACATTACACCACAGCTATGCAAGAACTATGTAAAATAATGTCTATGGAATAATCTATTAAGGCCTATAGAAATGAGGCAAGAGTCCTTAAGAAATAAGGTATAAGATAATTATATAAAGTGGAAGATTAAAGTGGAGTAAAAAACAAAGCCATAATTACTTGAGAAAACTTAAAAAGATATTTAATGGAAATTTATTGGTGAGGGAATCAAGAATGATCCTAAAGAATAAGATATTATTATGGATAAGCTAAAAAATAAATTTAATAGCTGTGAAAGACAATTGAAAATTGAAATCTAGAAATTCATAGGTGTTCATACACTTGAGAGGTTAACCAAGCAACTAAGGATTAGCAGCTACTAGAGGCTGAGTCTGTATGGATTTTAGCTTGTGTATGGTGAATGTAGCTGCCGAGTATTGATTTGAGCCTACATGCTCTAGGTATTGGGAGTGGTCTGCGGATAGGTCCCTGCATACCCATTTGTCAATATTAAGAGTGGTCTATAGACGGGTCCTTAAGTATCTACCCTTAAGGTTGTTAAGATGATTAGTAGATATTGGGAGTGGTCTATGGATAGGTCCCTGAGTATCTACTAGTCCGGTATTGGGAGTGGTCTACGGATGAGTCCTTAAGTATCGGACAATAAGTGTGCATAGATGCTGAGGTCCATAATTTGGGCCATTGTACAACTTTGTTTTTCTTATGTCTAGTTCTCGGATAATGGGTTAGTGCAGCAGCCGAGGTACAAAATAGGGGTCACTGCACATTGTGATCCTATTATCTAGTGGCTGGGAGTTCTTCTTGAACCTATAGGGATAAATGATAAATAAAAGAATTTGAATAGACTCAATGACAAGGATTGAGAAATATGAAGCATAAATCACCTTAATTGAAATAATTTATGAGTAAACATATTAAGATTAAAGAATAGTGGTAGAGGTTGAGATTAAATAAATTTATGTGAACTTAATGAGACTTCCTAAAGGAATAAAAGACTGAGGGAATGGTAACTAAATAGGAAATCACTTAAAAGAGATAAGTTATAGGAAAAATTAGTTACAATACTGGAAAATCACCAAATATGTATTTACAAGAAATGAACCAAATTGAATAATGGAAATATATTAGAAAATGATATACATAGGTGGTGGAGCAATACTAGTTTGGTAATTAAAACATTCTAAGAACAAGTAACTTGGAGAAATGATAATATAACTCCCTTAAAGGATAATCATAGATGAGAGGTCTAGAAAAGAATTGAGAAATTTTTTTACAAATACTAGTAATAAGTCCTTATGTGCTTGCATGCAATATAGTACATGGTATGTTTGGTTAAATTCACCACTGAGTGTATACTCAGTGTATCGAGTTTCTAATGCGCAGGTGGTAGATTTAGAGGATGGGATGCGAACAACCAGTAGTGCAGCTGACGACTATCCAAGTATGATATTATATGTTTAGATTATGTGCTATAATAAGTAGAGGCACCTATGCACATTAATGTGGGTAGATGGATGTAAGAATATAGGATTTGCTAGCATAGTAATTTATAATAGTACAAATGAGGTTGTAGCTAAAATACTAGACATGACTAATATTTGGCTATGAGATCTAGCATGTGAGTGTCATATGCTTGGCAAGGTATTTCAAACTGTAAGAGCTACTGAAGGAAATTTTTTAGACTAAATAGGGAATGATTAGATAAAAGTTAAGTGAAAGGCCCCTGAGGAAATCTAAGGATGGGTGACCTTATGGGAAGTGGACGCTCTACCTATTTTCTTTAAGAATGGGCAAAGGGTGTTACGTTTAGTGGTATCAGAGTGGGTTTAGGTAGTTCTGGACTGTAATGTATGAGTGCTTTAGGTGTTTGGAGTATGGATAGTCGCTACACTACTGGTAAATGACTATTCTTGAGGACCAATTAATGAAAGGACTAAATGAATTTCTTAGGATAGAGAATAGAGGACTAAAGTGATGGTAGTATAACTCCAAGTGATCCTCTTTCTCCCAATGTGAGTTGCTAATGTTGCTAATGAAGCCTAAATAAGGCACTAATGTTATAGCAGAGGAATACTTAGTTCCATGGATGGTAAGTAAAGATGGCATGGGTATCTAAGTAAACCTAAACTAGAAACATTGGAAGAAAAAATATGGCACACTTATGTGCTGTAAAGTGAGGATAAGATCATTATAAGGTGACAATCAGTTGCACGAGATTCCTAATAAGGAAAGAAAGGTGGAAATTGGATAAATAATGAGAATAAAGAATTGATAACTAGTAAGGAGGCAGCTTACTTCTAGAGTCAGAATATCTATAGAGAGCCAGATGATAGTATAAGGAAGTTAATGTAAAGAATAAAAAAAGACTTGAAAGAACCTTCAAAAATGGAATTAATAGAGTAAATTTAAAAGTCAGCTAGGAAAAAGAGTGATTACTCTACTATACATAATGAAAGTAAATATCTCCAGAACTTAAAAGAAAGGAAATGAGATGGCTTAGGAATAAGGCAAATTAGAAGCCTATAGTTTAAAGGTTGCTAAGGGAGTTGTTACTAAGTTGAGAGAGGTATAAAAGTGTAAAATTCAAGGCTAGGATAATTAGAGAAAAGAGCAACAGAAATGTGTAGATTAGTTAAGGAGGTACAGTTGAGGAAATTAAAAGTATGATAGAAGTGAAACCTTAACAGTTGGTAAAGAGATGGTATGATGTTATAGTATGAAAATTTGGGTAAACTAAGGGTAGAGGTTAACTATCAAGGTCCTTAAGGGTAAGGGCTATTGCTTATCCTTAATGCATTAGTTATTGGGCTTGAGCATTGGATTGTAAAATTTAAGGTGCATCATGTCATTTGCACAATTGTATTATACATAACTCTAGAAAAGAATTGAGAAATTTTTTTTATGAATAATATTAATAAGTCCTTATGTGCTTGCATGTGATATAGTACATGGTATGTTTGGTTAAATTCACCACTAAGTGTATACTCAACGTATCGGGTTTTCGATACACAGGTGGTAAATTGGGAGGATAGGATACGAATAACCAGCAGTGCAACTGACGACTATCTAGGTATTATATTATATGTTTAGATTATGTGGTATAATAAGTAGAGGCGCTCATGCATGTTAATATGGGTAGATGGATGTAAGAATACAAGATTTTCTAGCATACTAATTTATAATAGTAAAAATGAGTTTATAGCTAAAACACTAAACTAGACTAATATTTAGCTATGAGATCAAGCATGTGAGTGTTATATGCCTAGTAAGGTATTTCAGACCGTAGGAGCTACTGAAGGAAATTTTTTAGATTGAATAAGGAATGATTAGATAAAAGTTAAATGAAAGGCCCTTAGGGAAATCCAAGGATAGGTGACCTCACAAGAAGTGGCGCACTTTGCATATTTTCTTCAATAATGTGCAGGGGGTGTTACAGAGCACATTTGAGTGTAAATGGTATGATATTGAAAAGAAAATGGACTTAAAGA
>CANXYI010677693.1:0-17203 GCA_948208565.1 Hura crepitans
TACATATACCTATAATACCATCTCTAATATACCAATTTCCATACCATATGCCATATTAACTTGCCACACACCTAGCCTACATCTCAAGGCAACCTCTCAGCCAACAAGGACATAATATCAACCCTTCCATTTTTCACCGTACACATGCATAATTCACCCATTTCTATATAAACACATTAGAAATTATCGCCTTCTCACCTAATTCATGCCATACACTTATCACACACACACATACTAAGCTCTTGGTCAAAAGAAAACCTTAACCATTTCTTCATTTTCTCTACCAATTCATCACACAATTCATTCATAAAACATGAAATTAACATTAATATAAGCATAACACATCACTTTACCTACACTAACCACCTTAACCACAACTTCCATACAAGATTTCTACACTAATTGCTCATGAATTCTAGATTACATGCTTCCAATACTTTAAATTCACATATCTTTCTAACAAGCAAGGCCTTTTCTAGACTTTAAGCTTGTAAATTGCCTTGTTGCACCTCATTTTTCCTCATTCTCCATACATGCCTCCTCCTCTTAGAAAATCCATAAAAAATTCTATAAGTCTCCAAATGAAAATTCAAGATTATAGGCATTCTTAGAATGGTAAAATCCTCTAGAAAATAAATTAAAAATAGAGGAAACACTTCAAACACAAAGCTAGTTTCTAAGTACCCTTTATGTACACTTGTAAACTTCTTGAATTTTCCTGAAGTCTATAGACATCTATGGCATTCAAACCCTTTAAAGATCAATTTACAACTTATCAATGTAATTTTTAATATGAATTGGTAGCTAGTTTAGGCTTGAGAAGCCAAGAAAATGGTAGAGTAAAAGGGATAGTGACATCAGGAATGAGAGGAAGAAGAAAGGGAAAAAGTGAGGGTGGGTGGGTGGTAAGTGTCAAATGGACATCTAGGTGGTAACTTATGGCCTTTATAATGGCTAAAGTGGCCTGAGTAGGGACATATAACACCTGAGTGCCCTAAAAATGCTCGGTTTCAATAGAAACTTCAGGGAATTTTTAAAAATCACTTGGACTTCCAAAAATCATAGTGTTAGTTTTAAAAAATCCTTAATTTATCCCATTTAGAGGTTTATAAAATTTCACAACCAAATTCCCTTGATAGGACAATTAACTAACTACCTCAATTTATGTGCAAAACCCAAAATTAAGGAAAAGTTACAAATGACCTCAAAATTTAAAAATTCCTTCACCAATGGACTTAAGGGAAGTTTTGACCTGAAAGGTATGGTATTTTTAGGTCTGTCTAGGGAGATCCCGGGTCATTCCTAGCCTAAATCCATTTAACCCTATGGCCCACTAGATTACAGCCTAAAATAATTTATTTGTTCTGCTAAATCTTTAAATTAAGCCATTCTCATAATTTTTAAGCCCCTCAAAGTTTCATGACCAGTAAACCCTACCTCGAGCCTTGTTAAGGTGACCAACACTCTAGGCACACTTTTCGAGCCTCAGAGGTACTGTTCATGGAGCCTTGACTTATAAGCATTGCAAACTCTCCTTTCTAGAAGAAATCCCTCTTCTCTTATACCATTTCTTCTATATCATATACCGATGCTACCAATATTGCAAAATCAGTAAACCTCAAATTAGCTATTTGTATTCTTAATTCCACATTTAACCCTTTTAGGAACCTCTTACATTTTTCCTCTTAATTAGGAATAAACTCCTCAGCATATCTTATCAATCTAATGAAAATCCTTTTCATACTCTAACATTGTTTTCCTACCCTATTTTAGATTTAGAATCTTCTACCTCTTTTTATCTTTTTATGAATCTAGAATGTATCACTTTCTAAACTCTTTTAAGAAAAACTCCCAAGTGAGATATATTGCTGCCTTTCTCTTTTTAATGGTATCCCACTAATAAAATGAATCTTCCTAAAGAAGAGAAATTGTACACTTGAAGCTCTCTTCTTTTATACCCTCTCATTGTTATAAGATTCTAAAGTTTCTTTCTAACTAGCACTCTGCTCGAGCTACATCATCCTCCTTTGTACCTAGAAAATCTATAGCTCATATATTTTTAATTCTTTCTAAAAGTGTTTTCTATAAAGGAGATTGAGGTGGAGAAGGTACTAGAGTTAGTGAGGGAGGTGGAACAACAATTGCTGAAGTATGTCTTAGCAAATCCACTATCTGCCGTAATAGTGCCGAGGATTCTTGCGTCTATGGCTGTGCTTGTGGTTGTTGCTACTATGCAGCATCACCAGGTTTTATCAGAGTGGTTGCACCCTCTACTCCTTGTATAGTAGTAGGAGCATAGTTGGCCACTTCCTCTACCTGATCTTTCAGTATTTGATCATTCATCTTGATCAACTACAAAAAAAGGACTCATCATCCTTTTAGTAGTGTAATAGTTTAGAAAAAAAATAACCCTAGACACTGGCACTCATTTAGAATACCTAAGAACATATAACCTATGCTCTGATGCCACCTAATATGACACCCCTTATCAAAATCCCAAAGAAACCCAACAATCGATGCACTTACTTTCAGGTCATCCATCCTAAAATTGTAATAAGTCCGCACTCATTAACACTTATAAACTATTTTATAAGTTTATTAAATATTGCTTAACTTCTTAGTTTATCCCTTAATCATTCTTATATGAGGTGAAACAAACCCAAAAAAATCATTTAACAGACATTCTACATGTTACAGAAAATTGGGTAGCACAACAGCTATCGGAGGACATTCTAAATTTTTTTCACTTGTAAAAGCACTTCTAATATTATTATCAATCTAACTCCTTTTCCTAGACTCTTCTAGTCCCTTCAATAACCTTATCATACATCAACAAACACATTACAATCACATAGGGCCTCAAGCCCACATTTATTAGAAAACCATAGAAATAAGCCATTTAGATAAACAACCTGTTTATATACATCACATATACTCTTTATATATATACAGACACTAGTAGCTTTTAAGCATGCTAAACCCAAAACCTATAGTGTCTACATGAGGGTTTACTAACAAAACAAAAAGGACATCTAGGTATCCTTCACAGTTTATGCTGCTACATTGCATGATCTTCGAGGTTGGATTGTTTACCTTTGTAACTTGTGCACCAAAACACTAGTACGCTAAGTATAAAACTCAGTGGTGGAGCTACTATATTAAAAACATGTTACATGCAAGCACTCAGATGTAATCACAGGCTATAATTATATATAAGCAATATAGAAATTAAATTCATGCAAGCAATATTAATTCTACTTGATCAGTTTTATTGTTCATTTAATTACAATTATGCATCTTCAATTAATTTAATCATTTAGTGATTTGTTATCAATCAAGTCTGTACATTATTTTAATGTAATTTAATAGGCCCAACTAGATAGACTACACTTAAAAATATTAGACTAAGAGAGAACTAAAAAGTTGTGCAGTGATCCACATTCTTGACCTCGACCATTTTACTGGCCTAGTCTGATAGTAGGTATCAGTTCACTTGAACCACATAATACCAGATAAGAGATAGCAGGGATTAGTCCATAGACCTCCCAATATTTAAATAAATCAACAACAAGTCACATTATGGATAGCAGGGATCAGTATGTAGACCTCCCAATATCTAAATAATCGATAGTAAGGAACTCCAGTGGATAGCAAGGATTAGTTCATAGACCTCCAAATATCTAATATCACCATCAAACACTTCTAAAGGATAGTAGGAATCAGTCTGTAGACTTCCCAATATTTAGAAAACCATAATCAACAAACTAGCAGCTGCTAATCCTTAGTTGACTAGTCAACCCATCTAGTGGGTGTCTAACTAATTGGCCATATGACCTTATTTTATGTCCATTTATTTATGGGCCATCATCTTATAATATTTAAGTTTGATTAACAGTTAGTTATGAATTTATTTCGACAGTCAAAATTTGACCTAGATAGTTACATGTCATTTTTGGTCCTATTAGACAGTTACGAGTCTCTTTTTCTAAGCCAATTTAAGTCTTTTCCTTAGGCAAATTTAGGTCCACTTTAAGTCTAATTTAAGTCATTATCTTATGTCCAATTAGGTCTAAGTCCAAAGCCAATTCTAGTATATAAATCCTTAAGTCATTTTTCCTAGACAATTATAGGTCATTTTCATATTTTACGTACAGAGTTATATGTTTATAATGTGCCTTTTCTTGTCATTTTTCCATGCAATTTGCACCCATTCTCATATATTGCCATAGGCCCAAAGCAATATCAATTTACACATCTCAATTGGCCAAAAATATGGCCCCAAACTCTTTCCATACAAGTCTCACAAAGTACCCAAATGTTAGGTCTAATTACCTACCATTTTAAGTTTCATTTTTTAGGTTAGTTTTTCAACTCCATTTTAAAGCCATTTTCAAGTCACCTTTTAGCTCAATTTCAACATTAATTCTTTACCATTATCTATTCATTGTCATGCCTTATTCCTCACACACATTCATTTATCTCATGCCAATCCCACATTACACATTTCATGCTCAATATGCTATGCCATTCTCACACACACACATATACCATGCCATAACATGTATCATACCTAACTTACCTCTCATCCAAAGCTTGCTAATGGCCATACACAAGCTTTTATTCAAATTCAATCATGCATACACATACAATGGCATCATTCAAGCATACATATATGCACACACAACCCATATCATGCAACCTAGGCTTTAACACACCATACACATACTTCGACCATACCATGAAAACATGCCTACAAGCATTTTTCCACTAAATTCACCACATATCCATATAATTATACACTTAACCTACTAATTCCCATACAATACCCCATGCTACCATGCCATACACATATTGTACAACCTAAGGTAACTTTTGGTACCTCTTGTGCACTCATGATATCACTACCAAACCTTTGCTTTTTCACCATACACATACATAATTCATCAAAATCCATATCATTCACACTAACAACCATCAAATTCCTACTTAAACTAAGGTATAACACCTCCCACACACACACATACATCTTTTCCACTAAAGTGACCTCTCACCCTTCTATCAATTCTTTTCACCAATTTATCACTCAAATCAATCAAACTATACACAAATAACATTAACACAAGCTTAGTTTATGGTTACACATGCTTTAGCCATATAATTCTCACATTCCATGCAACATTACATCCTAAATCATACCTAAATTTATCATGGCATGTTTTAAATGCATTAAATTCAAATACCTGACTAAATTACAAGGCCTTTTCTACAATTTAAGCTTGTCAATTCCCTTATTGCAGTCCACCATTACCTTAGCCTACATACACATAGAATTTACTTGGAAAAATCCCTAAAAATTCTATAAGCCTCCAAATCAAAATGCAACAACATAAGCTCCCTTAGAAGAATGAAATCCCTTTGGAAAAATATAAAAATGAAAAATGCACACTTACTTTTGAAATTGATTTTTCACTCCCCTTTTATGTACTCTTAAGGATTTCTTGATTTTTCTTAAAGTCTATCAGTGTCTATGGTGTCTCAACCCTTCAAGGACTAATTAATGCCTAACTAAATAAATTTTTAGTGATAATTAGAGAGAGAAAAAAACTTAGCCATAAAAATAGGGGAAGAAAAGTGAAGGTGGTGTCAGGTGGGAGAGGAAGAAGAAAGGGAAAATAAGTGGAGAATGTGGTGGCAATGGGTTAAGTAAGGTAGTGGCCACTTGGCCCCCCTTTTTATAGTGGCTGAGGTGGCTTGGGTGGGGACATATGCCACCTGAGCGCCCTAAAAATGCTTGATTTTGGTAAAAACTTTGGGAAATTTTTAAAAGTCACTTGGACCTTTAAAAATTGTCTTATTTGTTTTAAAAATCCTTGATTAAGCCTATTTAGGCCCTTATAAAATAGACAAATTCCCTTGGTAGGATAGTTAACTAACTTCCTCGATTTTCGTGTAAACCTTAAAATTTAAGAAAATTAGTAAACGACCTCAGAATTTAAAAATTCCTTCACTAATGGTCTCATGGAAATTTTTAACCTCCAAGGTATGGTATTTTTAGGTCTGTCTGGGCACAAGTTAGGTCATTCTTAGCCCAAGTCCATTTGAGCCTATAAACCACTAGATTTTGGCCTAAAATAATTTATTAGTTCTGTTAATTTTTTAAATTAAGTCATTTTCCTCATTTTCAATTCCCTTAAAGTTTCATGGTCAGTATACCCTACCTCGGGCCTCGTGAAGGTGACTTGGCACATTGGGCACTCTTTTTGAGTCTTAGAGGTACTGTTCATGGAGCCTTAACTTATAAGCATTACACTAGGCCATTTGTATAGGGCCTTTCATTACAAAATTAGTGCAATGTACATTACCATTACTACCAACAGCCAGTGGCATAGGTTTTATAGTAAAATGTTTTTCATTATAACAGCTAGCTGTTGCCAATTATGCAGCGGAGATTGGAAATTTACAAGCCCAAAAGTCCATAGGCTAGCTTTTTAAATGAACTTATATACATATGTTAGAAAAATAAGAGTGGGACATAAATAAATAAATAAATAAAAGGATTCATTCATAAATGTCTAAGAAATATAGTATTTTTTTCCAGAAAAAACACCCTATATAATTTTTTTTTCAAAATTATATTTTTCAATTTTTAATTTCAAAACAACCCCAACTTTAATATACATATTTTTTATTACCCTAAACCTTAAAATTGTAAACCTTAAATGCTAAAACCCTAAAATGAACTTAAACCTTAAAATTCTAAATCCTATAAATCCTAAATCTAAAATGCTAAAACTTAAACCTTAAACTTCTAAAACCCTAAAATTCTAAAACCCTAAACCTTAAAATTCTAAATCCTAAATCCTAACAATCAATTGCAATTTTAAAGGATTAATTTATAGATAAGAAATATGTAAAAGAAATAAAGTTATCTTAGAAAAAATTAAATTTAGGTTAATAGTAGCAAATGGGAAATTTTAGGGGTATTTTTTTAAATATAAAATACTAAAATAGAATGGTTAGAAGTTTTAAATATTTATGATATATTTTTAAAATTGAAAAAAAAAAAAGGATGAATAGTGTAATTACCTCATAAATAAATTGAAAGTGCAAGATAAAGACAGGGACACTTTGTAATGCCCAAAAAAATCCTAGTGTTATGAATAATACTTCTCAAGACATGAATATTGTTTCTCAAGGTTAGGCCATACTAATCTTACTAAATGGAATTATTAATCACAAAATAATTTTGGGTGAAATTTGAAGTAAAAATAAAGTCATTGAAATGGTTAAAAATGAGAGTTAAGTTTTATGGCAACGTCATGCGAATAATAACTTAGTTTTAGTTGAACCATAATATATTCAAATTTTGCTCAAAAAAATTGAGGATCTATACAACCTAATATTTAAATATTTTGATTAGCTTGTTAGCACTAGAATTGGAATTTTTGGAGATCAGGAAGTATTTTTACAAAAATTGGGTATAGCGAAAAGTTATGTTCTTATTCAATTTTTCATGATTTTTTAGCTCAAGTTTTTAAAGGTTCACAAGGTTTAATTTATAGAATTTTAAGGGCTTATTAGATGTTAAAAATGAGGGAAAGAAAAAGAGGAAAAAAAGAGGTATAAAAAGGGTCAAAGGAGGAATAATTCGTCTTCCTCCTCCAACACAAGTAGCTGACGACTTTAAAGGAAGGAAGCCACCATTTTTGCATCCTTCCTCACCATTTTAACATATCCAAGCCCTAACTCTAAACCTCCACATCCACTACACCTTATTTATAGCTTAGGATTTGTGAAAAATTGAAGGTTTGGTTCATTTTCGAGTTTGATGAATAGTAACTCGAATTGATCGAGTAAATTTGTTCAAAGTTTGATATTTTTCTCATGTTCTTTAGGTGCTCAAGAGCTTGTTTATGTTATTGGCTTTTCATTTTAGTGTTCGGTTGATTTTATATGAATTTTATGTATTGATTCTATTATGGACAACTAAAGAACTCGACAAAATGTGAAGTAAAGGTAAAGAAAAGGCTTAAACAATTCTTGTATGTGAATTTTGATTCTAAAAAGTAAGTGTAATCAAAACAAATTATGCAAATTTATATATGCCTTAATATGTGTGTATTATATACATGTGTATGTTTATGCGTAAATGAGCAATTATGATAGTTAATGCTTGTAATTCATGTTTAATAATGTTAGATAAGTATATTATGGCATTTAATAATGTTGGAATTAGGTGATTATGCATGATGGCATAATGTTGTATGGTTTAAATGCATATATATGTCTGTATGTTTCATATATGTATGATATAGATGATGTATATCCATGAATAGTTACATATGTTTATATAGACATGAGATAAGATATATGATGTAAGTGAATAAGGGTTCTAAGTGCTTAGAGGCATGATGGTCGAATGGCCTTATGGTGTATATGTATGTATATACTTTACATTAGGCATGTATGATTATATGAATTTCAATAATCATGAAGACTTGTTATGCTATGTGTAATGAAAAGGAATGCATTTATATTATCTTAGCTGAATGACCTATAGTATGTGGCTGTGTGAGTGTTGTATGTTATGCATGTAAAGAGTAATAGTTGATGATATGGGTGTGAGTGACCATGTGAACATTAAAATGGCATGCGTAGTGTGATTGAATGCAAGATACATGATTGTATGAAAGTATGGTTGAATGGTTATGTATGTATACCTTAGTGCATTTGAGATCATTAATGTGTAAAATATGACATAATGAGACATTAATTCAATAATATGGCTAATAGTCTATTATATTGCATGAGATAATGTATTTGATAATTAATGAACATTTAGATTAATCTTTATCTCAACATGGCTGAATGCCTTGGATATGTTCCTATTGTATGCTCATTGTGTATATGATATGGATATTGATAGCATTGTGATGTGGCCTTTGTATATCATGATGATACATAATCATGTTTAATAAGAACAAGGGTGTTAAATAAAAGATAATATACATTTTTCTTAGTTTGGTCATTGGTTGGCCAACCCAATTAATTAAAAGCTATGTTAAACTATTTTAATAAGGTGAAATCAAAAGAAAATTTGGTAAGTAACTCATTCATGTAAACAACCTAGTTAGATAGGTTGACCAGTTAACTAAGTGATAGCGGTTGTTAGGGTACTTCGGTACCTCTGTAGCTTTTAGGTTGTAATGTGTGTTAACCTCTGGGTCTATATTATTCTTGTCTTTGAAACAACATTAGTAAATGAACCTATGGGTTCATAAATGTGACACCTCCTACTAGATTATCGAAGAAACCTAAATATTAGATTCTTAAAGAAACCTAATAAGTAGTGCACTTCTCACTAGGTCACCCTTCCTAAAATTATCCTTCTAGTTCATTTGTTAAACTTTTACCACTTTCTTATTATCTGATTTAGTTTAACTCAAAAATTAGTTGTCTTTTTATTAGCTCAGCTTAAGGTCATGACAACCTATGTATAACAAAAAATATAGTTAATTATAGCTATTTAGGTATTTTCCTAAAATTCGATAGCATAACGGTTGTCTTAATCACTATCCAAAACTTTAAAAACTTGTAAAAAAAACACTTTAATAAACTCATATTCCATCTCCTAGACACACCCAATCCCCCAAATGATTAACCTAGCATCATCTATCTATTAGTTAATCAATATAGGCCTCAGGCCATAACCAGATAATCTAAAATCTAAATCCTCAAGCTCACATACCAAGCATCCAATAATTAAAACCATTCATTCACAGAGTCTAATAGTTTACTTATTACAAAACATAGTCTCATTATATATATTACATAACTAGTTATATGGTACCCCTTTCCCCACCTATGTACATGAGTGCAAAACTATACACTATCTATATTGTAACCTTTTAAACTTATCCTCTAAATGCAGCTGCATGCAATATGAGGCTGTCTGTTGATTCTGATTACCTATGCACCAATATAGGTATGTTGAGTATATAATATACTCAGTGGTGAATTCAAGCATTTAAATTATGTCACCATTGTTATCATACATATATATAGTAATAATATCCAATTGTTTAGGTTATCATGCCAATAATTAAATATATTTATCAAAATAACCAAAATGCCCTTGATTATAAATAATATTCAATCATCCATTTAATTATTTAAAATTAAGTAATTTGTTGACTTATGCCATTAATATTAACATATCATATCAATAAATATGCTGTAAATGCCAAATTACCAAAATACCCCTGATTATAGAGATTGATTATTCTTTCAGGTAATTACTTAAAATCTAAGTAATTTAATAATATTTGCCATTATCAGTGCTTATAGGTTATTTATTTTATTAAATTAACTAGTTCAACTAGATAGATAACACTTTAATACTCTGGACCTAGAGAGAACTAAAATAATACAGTGATCCACATTCTAGTCCTTGACTGCTACACCGGCCTGATGAACATCATAGGGATCGGTTCGCAGACCTCTTAAATCACATTATCAAATTAATTACATAATCTGGTGTGCCTAGCAGAATGGCCTATCTAACAGACTAATGTAGTGGGCCTTCGGGACTTACACCGTTGCACCAGTATAATTTAATAAATAGCACCAACTATAGAAGTTCTAAAATGGTCAATCTAATAGACTAGTATAGTGGGCCCAAAATAGACCTCAACTGCTGTACTAGCCTTGCTTGAGAATTAGATAGTGTAATAGCTACTAAAACCCTAAGTTGACCAATAACCCATCTAGTGGGTGTTTAACTAATGGGCCATTTAACCTCAAATTAAGTTTATTTCTTTATCAATTAACT
Organism: Hura crepitans; assembly: GCA_948208565.1. NCBI lineage: Eukaryota > Viridiplantae > Streptophyta > Magnoliopsida > Malpighiales > Euphorbiaceae > Hura > Hura crepitans. The sequence continues at coordinate 10,832 of CANXYI010677693.1, forward strand.
TTTTATAATATTCTTAAATTAGAAATAAATAGATATTATTTTTATTGAGCAATCAAATTTTAGCCCAATCAAGTATGAGCCTTACTGGACAGTTTCGGGTCATTTTTCAACAATATGTTCAAGCCTTGCCATAACCAAAGTTTAATTCTCAACATCCCTAGTTTTATTTCACATTTAAGTACCATTTATCATCCAATTACTATCTCTGTGAATTATTGGTTCAGGTAATGGTCAATTTAGATAGTTATAGGTTATTTGCTTAGCTTACAACAATCAATTTTAGGTCTATTTCACATTCATTTTCAATGCAATTTTCACTAATAAATTCATACTCTCTATAGGCCCAAAGTTAACATGCATTAGGCTACTTAACAGGCCATACAATAAGCATACAATCCACTTCATGTAATCACATCATAATAGCCCTTTTAGGCACATATTCTAGGCATACTACAAGCCATTTTTCAAGTTCACTTTCCGGTTCAAGTTTAAGCCATATTCTAGGCCACTTTTTTAAGCCTATATTTCAAGTACTTTCACACTCATCAAAGTCTATTTTGTACATTCATTTATACCATGCAAATTCTCAAATTAAGCCAAGCAAACTAAGCTATTTCATGTCCATTATCCTAGATTTTAGGGCACATATTCATTTCACACAATTTACCAAAGTTTATTGACATATTCATTACCATTGCTTTTGGCTATAATGATGTATAGGCCTTGATCATGCATTTTCTTATGGTCAATCACACATCTATCATTCATGCATAGCATAGATACTCCCATACACACACATTCTCATTTCCATGCCATTTAAAGTAAAATGTACACATTATATGCCTCAGCCCCTAATGGAAAACATGTTAGGCATGCTCTAAACAACCAAACCACAAAATCATTCATTCTAATTCAATACCTTAGCCATACATTAGCACTTAAAATCACCTTAACTATCACACACACACACACGCACATGTATAACCCTAAATCTCTCGACTACTAACAATCCAACATCATCACAAGTTCATTTCTATCAAAACCAATTAAATTAGTATTCAATTAGGCCATATACTACAACACTTCAATTTGGCTACCTATGCAAGCCAATTCATATCCATAATCCTTTCTTAAACCAAAAAGGAAAGCTATGGAATTTAAAGGTATGAAGTGAATGCTTGAATTCACTTACCTTAATTATAAGAAAATTGCCAACCAATTTAAGCCTTCACAAGCCAAAATTCCAACCCTCTTCATGAAAGTTAACCCCCCTTCTTTTAATCCAATTTGCACTCCAATTCCCTCAAAAACCATGCACACACTTCATTAGGATTCAGGCATTCATAGGCACTCAATTTCCCTTAAAATTCCTTAAGGAAACTCAAGAAAATCCATGGAACTTAGCTTAGATTATTTGCTAGAATTACCTCTAACCTTGCTCCATTTGGTGATTTTTAATTAATTCTTGAGGACCTTTTTTTCACCAATACTTATTCCTTCAAGTCCCTAACATATGAAAATGAATTTAGAAATGAATTTCTGAAGGAAAAAGATTGTAAAAGGGAATAAAAAGGGTGTTTTTCCCTAGTGATGGCGTCAATTCCAATAGAAGAAGAAAGGAAAATTTTCTTCTTTTGTGAGTGGATTTTGCCACTTGGTAAAGGCCTTTGACATGTGTAAGGGCCCTTAGGCAAATTGGCTTAGCATGAGTAGGTTCTATGACCTCCCGAACCATCCTGAAATTGCTTGATTTTGGTAGAAAATTTAAAAAATTATTAAAAATCATAGGGACCTCAAAAAAATACACCGTTTGTTTTAAAATTCCTAATTTAATCCTATTTACATGGTCATAAATTTTTGTAGATAAATTCCATCAATAGGGCAATTTACATATTGCCTTAATTTGCATTCCAAACTCAAAAATTTTGAGAATTCACAAGCGATATCAGAATTCAAAAATTCCTTCACCAATGGACTCAAGGGAATTTTTGAGCTTTAGAGTATGATATTTTTGGGTTCATCTAGGCATATCCTGAGTCATTCTCGACCCAACTCAGTTTAACCCCATAGATCACTAATTTATAGCCTGAAATAAATTATATGTTCTCCTAAATTTAAAAATTTTTCCTTTTTCCTAAATTTATAGCCCCTAAAAGTTTCATGACCAGTGCTACTACCTCAGTTCTCATGCAAGTGACCTCGTACCCCGAGCACACTTCCTGGACCCAATGGCATTATTCACGAAGCCTGACACATAGGCATTACAATAGATGTTGTATTAGCCACCCTATGTTTGAGCTATAAGTCCTATGTTTATGCTTAACCTATAGTTTTATGTTGATGTTTTGGCTTTTGGGTTTGCTGCATGCAGGGCCTATGTGTTTTTAAAGGCCTAAGTGGTCTATTGAGACTCTATTATCCATAGTATATGTGTTTCCTTGAGTATAGGCATAATAAATAGACAAATAAAGAAGAATGAATATGGTTTTCATGAAGTATGACATTATGAGTGATGCATGACTTTATGATGCAATATACCTATATTTATATTGTTAATGCACATACGCATAATATGTTTTAAGCTTTCATTTTTAATGAAAAATGAATGTTCATAATTTACATCATAATGTATGAGATTTTATATCATGATTACATAAGTTATTTTGATTACACCACTAAGCTATTACTTAGTGCATCATCTATCTTTGCAATGTGTAGGTAAAGAGACAATTTGAGCTAAAGCCTTAGATTAACAAGTTTATCAAGATAAGGCAATTCTTTTTTTATATGTTTGTACATATATCTAGATTATGTGATGTATAAATGTAAAGCACTCATATGATGTAATGTTGGGAAAATTGGCCTAAACTATATAAGAATGTAAATTAAGGTTTAAAATGTTCGTAACTTTACTAAAGTTGGTTTTATTCTATTTTACTTGTCTGATATTCTTCTTATTACATGGGTTGTGTTTGTGAGATGCTAATTGATTGGAGTGATAAAGAAATCATAGGAGTTGAGGAATGAGATTGATTTGATCATAAAAGTATATTTTATAATGCAAGTTACTATTCATATTTTGGATTAATGTCCTAGTACAACTATTATACTGTGGAATTTTTGACAAAAATTCTCAATTATGAATTGGATCTAGATTTTGAAATGTTTTTATTAACTTGTATTTTTATGAAAATCCTATTTTATTAACAATGTTTAAATCATGTTTTAATGAGTTATGATTTTGTTTAAGTCTAGATAACGTGTTTTTATGTGCATTCTTTATTCGAGTCCGGCAATCGGATTAGGCAAGGGGTATCACATTTAGTGGTATTAGAGCTCTAGGCATTCCTAGTCAACATATAAATGCTTTTAGGGATTAAGTGTATACATGACATAATTTATGATATTAAGGCTTATAAAATGTTCTCTTACCTATAAATAAGATGAGTGCCCCTGCACTGCATAGTGATGAGGAAGTCAAGAGTCCTATTTCAATGATTGTGGCATAAGAGGCTGCCAGGTTGCATCTATTTTAGGAAGTACGATGAGGCAAACACCATCAACAGCACAAGTACAACCAATATTTTATGTAGGAAATGTTATAGCTACTATGACAAGCTATAATAGTTGCACCTCCACTACTAGCATAACAGCTTGAAGTACCATTAGCTCTTTAGAAAACCTATCTTAAGAGAGTTAACAAGATGGGAGAAAAAAACTTTAATGGTGATAGTGTTGTGGAGCATGGTAAAGCAGAATACTAGTTAGATAGGACAAAGAAGATTATGAAGAATATAGATGCACCCTAGAAGAAAAGGTTAATTATGCAACATCACTACTCCAAAAATAGGGATCTAAATGGTGGGATGATTTGACAAAGCATAAGATAGAAGAAAAGCTAACTTGGGAAATCATTTTTTAATAGAGTTCCATAAGGAGTACATTATAGAGAATTACTTAGATGATATGAGAAAATAGTTTATGGATCTAAAGCAAGAGCAAAGGTTGATTGGGGAATATGAGAAAGACTTTGTTATGTTAAGTTCATATGCCAAAAAGATGATGTCTACTAAGGTTGACAAGTGCAATAAGTTTAAGAAGGGATTGCATATAGATGTCAAGTTGTAGTGGTTTTGATAAAGATTCGTGTAACACCCTAATACCCAACTAATAGCCGATTCAGATATAGGATGTCACAAGCGATATCTCTTACTCAATTCAATTGCCAAATCTGAATGAAAGATATTACACTATAATGCTCAAAAATCTTAGTATTGTGAATAGTACTTTTTGAGATGTGAATAGTGTTACCTAAGACTTGGGTCACCTAATGCTATAGAATAGGAGTATAACCTTACAATTTTGTACATTAACCTTTAAACGGGTTAATGTATAATCTAGAATTTTTCATGAAAGTCCCTTGATACATAATATTAGCCCACTGGCAGGTCAATGTGTAAAAGACTATTTTCTCGATTTTTGTATGTTAGCATGTAATCAAGCTAAAGGTAGATATTGAAATATTTTTGAGTGAAGTATGGATTTAAAAAGAAGTCTTAAGGCTGGTTAAAAGGCAGAATTTATAGTAAGGAATATGGTTAAGGAGATTATATGATATATACATGAATATGGATGGAATTATGTATTTAAAGGTGGTTATAACAAGAAACCCTAATGTTATAAAATGGAAGCCAATAAGTTAAAGTATACAAGCTTAACCTTGTGATTTTGCATATTAACCTAATGGTGAGTTAATATGTAAAAATCTATCATCGGACTATTTTGTACATTAATCCACTGAAGGGTTAATGTTGGAAGTTTGACTTCATAGTTTTGCATGTTAACCCACTGGTGGGTTAAAGGCAATTATTGATAATTTGGGAATTAGGTTAAGATAAAAGTAACAATTTTAACCAAAATTTCTCAATTTTTGGAGCATGAATTTTTTGGGCTCTTAAGGAATATTGTGTATGATTACTTTGGGCAATAAAATATGTAAATTAATGCTAGAATGGAAGAATAAATGAACAAGAATAAAAAGGAGATTAAAGCAAGAAAATAAGGGACTCTTGCTTGGTCTTTAATATGGGCCCTTGAATATCTTTTCAAAATATGATCTTGGCCATTTATTTTTGGTATATAAACCATATTTCTAGTAGCTAAACCCCATATTTTTTAGCACCATTTTCTTTTATTTTCTTCTTTTTTATGTGAAAGGAAAAAAAAAAGCCATTTTAGGGCTACCTAAGCTTTTTTTTCTCTAGATTTCTATGAAACCTCCCACTAAATCCACCCTTTTATATATGATTTAGCATCTAAATGGTCTGAACATTAGATTTGAGGGCTCAATTGAAGAAAGTGGGGAGAATTTCAAATGGGTTATGTAAAGGTGAACAGTCACTTAAAATTAGGTAAGTGATTATTTTCAACTTTTAATAATTTTTTTGTAGTAATTTAAGGTTCCAAAATAAGATATATCAAGTTAGATTTTGATTTGGATACATGTTTGAATTATTATGAATTTTTAAATATTATGGATGAATACTAACCATGTATAGAAAAAAAGGGTTTATTTTTAAACATTGATATTTTTCTTAAATGTAATGGGATACCAATAAGATATTTATTAAGTTAATTTGAGAACTTGATAGCTATTTTAATTATAATGAATTTTTAGAGGTTATGGATGCATAATAATCGAATATTGTATGAGTGGTTATTTGAGAGATTTTATAATTTTAAGCTATCTTTAGGATGCCAAAAAGAGTTATATAAGATTGATTTAGAGAATTAAAGCATATTTTAATTGTTATGAATTTTTAATTGTGCATTGAGGTTATGTTCAAAAAGAGATGAGGAGGAAGTAATGGGAAAAGATTAGAGAAGGTTCATGGATGCTCAAAAGGGTATTTTGACACTATTCAAGTAAGTATATCCCTTATAATATCTATGCTAATGATTTTAACTTTTAAAAGCATGTGTTTTATTATATAATATGTGGGTGTTTATGGATATTTGACTAATTATGCTTATTAAAGGCTTTAAGTCATGTTGAATGACATTATAAAAGTGTGTTAAAACCTTGAATGATGTTAGAATATATGGGGATCATATATGATGATATGACATAAGTGTATGTATGTTGTACATTACAAATGATAAATATGATGTAAGTCCAAGAATATAATTAAATGCTTATATGGACATTAAATATGATGCATGATATATGAAGTGATGCTTTTGGATGATTGAAGGCACAAAGGCCAAATAGATATTTGATGTTTATATGTATGTGTTTTATTTTATTTATGGCATATGACAAATGGTGAATAATGCTATAAATGTTAATGATCATGAAAGCATGTATTAAGA
>CANXYI010677777.1:0-13717 GCA_948208565.1 Hura crepitans
GGTATGACTGCAAACCAGCAGAATCGCCCATTGAAAGCAATCACAAGTTACAAGCAGGGGCCGGAGAGTCAGTTGATAAGGAGAGATATCAGGAGATGGTTGGAAGACTCATTTATCTCTCTCACACTAGATTAGATATAGCCTATGCAGTCAGCTTAGTAAGTCAATTCATGCATGATCCTAGAGATTCTCATATGAATGCTGTTGTTCGCATATTGCGGTATCTAAAGTCTGCTCCTGGGAAAGGTCTACTCTTCACCAAGCATAGTCACCTCCAAATAGAAGCCTTTACAGATGCAGATTGGGCTGGATCTCTAGATGACAGAAGATCTACATCTGGTTATTGCACTTTTGTAAGAGGGAACTTGGTTACTTGGAGAAACAAGAAGCAAAGTGTAGTTGCTAGATCAAGTGCAGAAGCAGAATATAGAGCCATAGATCAAGGTGTTTGCAAACTTCTTTGGCTGCAAAAGTTACTACAGGAATTGAGACTATGTGAAAGAGAGAGACTTTCCTTGTACTGTGACAACAAGGCTGCCATCAGTATAGCTCATAATCCAATTCAGCATGACCGGACAAAACACATTGAAATTGATCGACACTTCATCAAAGAAAAGGTTGCAAGCAGTGTCTTAAGTTTGTTTCATGTGTCATCGGAAAAACAGCTAGCCGATATGTTCACAAAAGGTCTCAACAAACGAACTTTTCATACACTAGTTTGCAAATTGAGCATGTGCGACATCTTTGCACCAACTTGAGGGGGAGCGTTGACTAGTTATATTTGGAATGAAATATCTGTGTAGCTGTAGCTGTAATTTGATTTTGATTATCATAGTTGTAGCTGAATTAGCCATAATTGATTCTTTCCTAAGTAGGCCTAGAATTTCTGTATAAATAGTTATGTACATGAGATGTAAAAATACACTATGAAATACTAGAAATTCTCTTTCAAAATTCTTCGGGACATGTACTAAACATCCCATTTCTAATTTTGTTTCTTATAACTCACTATCTCCCATCTATAGAGCTTTTGCCTTGTCCATTTCGTCTGTGTCTATTCCACAGGATTGGAAGGAAGCATTCGAAGATCCCAAATAGAAAGATGCAATGATTGAAGAAATGAAAGCTCTGGCAAAAAATGGGACTTGGAGCTTAGCACTCTACCACCTGAAAAGAAACTAGTAAGGTGTAAATAGGTATTTACAGTGAAGCACAAAGCAGATGGGTCCGTTGAAAGGATCAAGGCTAGATTGGTAGCAAAAGAATTCACTCAGACCTGTAACGTTGATTATCAGGAAACTTTTGCTCGAGTGGCAAAAATGAATACAATAAGAATCTTGCTATCATGTGCAATCAATTTTGATTGGGACTTGCAGCAATTTGATGTAAAAAATATGTTTCTACATCAAAATCTAGAAGAAGAGGTGTATATGGAAATCCCTCCTAGTTTTGAAAATGAAAAGACACAAGGCAAAGTATGCCGATAGAAGAAAGCCTTGTATGGGTTGAAATAATCTCCTAGGGCTTGATTTGACAGATTCAGCAAAGCCATGATTCTTTTTGGCTATAAATAGAGTAATGCAGATTATACTCTTTTAATCAAACATAACGAAGGAAAAATCACTATTCTTATTGTTTATGTTGATGATATAGTGATGATAGGGGATGATAAAAAAGAGATGGTTCGACTGAAGAAACTGCTGGCTTAAGAATTTGAGATCAAAGATCTAGAAAAACTGCAATATTTCTTAGTAATTGAAGTTGTTAGATTAGAAAAAGGTATCTTCATTTCTCAGAGAAAATATGTTCTAAATCTTCTAAAGGAAACTAGCACGTTAGGATGTAAACCAACAGAATCTCCTATTGAGAGTAATCACAAGCTGCAAGCTGGAGTTGGGAGTTCAATTGATATGGGCAGATATTAGAGACTAGTAGGAAGATTGATTTATTTTTCTCGTAGCAGACTAGATATTGCATATGCAGTCAGTCTAGTAAGTCAATTTATACATAATCCAAGAGAGGCTCACTTGCAAGATGTGTTTCGTATATTGAGAGATCTAAAGCCTGCTCCAGGAAAAGGATTGCTCTTTGCCAAACATAGTCATTTGAAGACAGAATGTTTTACCGATGCAAATTGGGCTAGATCTCCAGATGATAGAAAATCTACTACTGGTTATTGTACATTTATAGGAGGCAATTTAGTGACGTGGAGAAGAAACAGAGTGTAGTAGCTAGATCAAGTGCAGAAGCAAAATACAGAGCCATGGCATAAGGAGTTTGTGAGCTTCTATGGTTGAGAAAAATATTGGAAGAATTGAACTTGTCTAACAAAATGAACTGCTCCTATATTGCGATAATAAAGCGACTATTAGCATTGCTCAAAATCCCATTCAGCATAATAAGACCAAGCACATAGAAATTGATCGACACTTTATCAAGGAAAAAGTACTTGAAGGTGCCTTGAAGCTACAATATGTGAAGTGATGAGCAAGTTGCTGACGTGTTCACTAAAAGATTATGTAATAAGACCTACCGTACCTTAGTTTGTAAGTTGGGCATGTGTGATATCTATGCACCAACTTGAGGGAGAGTGTTGATGTGTGTAAATAAAAATTGTGTTCCAATAAAGAATTATAGTCAGATTAGGTTTATTATATTTTCCTGTTTTAGGACTTCTAGAATTGTATATATACCCCATAAATTTTGTAAAATAAACGAGAAATAATAAATCGTATTTCTCAAAAATCTACACAAACATTATTAGGCCTAAAGTTTCCTTTTTAAGTTTTAGCCAAAAGTCAACAAGTCAAAGTTCACATTTCAAAGGTCAACAAGTCATGTGCAATACATTTAGCACTCATGCTATCATGTGCTAGAGAGGTGGCAACTATTTGCCTGTGCTACTAACCTTGTGCCATGCATGTGCTATCAATAATGTGAGATGTATGAGCTTACAATTGAATCATGTGGGCTATTCAAAGGCTTGAAGGCTATGAAGATTTCGAATTGGGCTTTGTGGAGAATATACAATGTGGATCAAACATAACTTGAAGACTATTAAGTGGGCTAAGCTTGAAACAAGCCCAATAGCTTAAAATGGGTAATAGTTTTGGCCTATATTGGTTTTTTTAACTTAGACTAGGATTTGTTTAAGTTGTTTGCCATCCATACAAGCCAAATTAATGAGCAAAAGTTAGATTCTTTGCTACCATCAATTTGTGAGACTTATTTCAATTGCAAGGGTGGATTTCTTTTGTTTCTTTGCCATGAACTATTATCTTATTAAGGTATTTACTTTGTGGCGATTCTTTCTTGATTTCTTTGCCCTTTAATTACTAAGTAACATGGTTTAATTAGGGATTTAGGATTTCAATTATATCTAGTATTGCTAATTGCTACTAAAATTAGAGGTGTTAGATTCTATCTTGTTCAATTGCTTAAATTCGGTTTCTAAAGCCTAAAATTGTGTGAATTACAATTCAAGTTTTGGTCTTGGGGTTCCGCATCATTTTGCCTTGTGCCTTGTCATTCTCAAAGCAAAGAGGATTTCCATAAACACATCTTTTTCTAGATCTCCATGCAGAAATATATTTTTTACATCGAATTGTTGCAAGTCCCAATCAAAATTAGTTGCACATGATAGCAAGATTTTGATTGCTCCATCTTTGCAACTAGAGCAAAAGTTTTTTGGTAATAACTGCATAAGTCTGAGTGAATCATTTTGCCACCAATCTAGCCTTGAACCTTTCAACGGACCTATCAACTTTGTGCTTCACTGCAAATACCCATTTACATCCTGCCAATTTCTTTCTAGATGGTAGAGTGCTAAGCTCCCAAGTCCATTTTTGGCCAGGGCTTTCACTTCTTCAACCATTGCACTTTTCCATTTAGGATCTTCGAATGCTTCTTTCCAATCCTATGGAATAGACAAACAAAATGAATAAGACAAAAGCTCTATAGGTGGGAGAAAATAAGGCATAGGAGACAAAGTTAAAAATGGGATATTTAAAGCTTTTACACCTTTTTTGAGAAATAGGTTTATCTAAATCATCAAAAGATAACTCCCCAAAAGAGGATGATGATTCTTGGCATGAAGTAGGTTGCACAATGAATTCTCCCATCTTTTCTTTGTCCCTACTTAAGTACCTTTTCAAGTCGAGTCTGTCTAAACGCCCAATTTTCTCCGCTTGCACATTAGTCTCCCCCTGTACATTACTTTCCCTTGGGATAGAATCAGTAAGAATCATAGAGCTAGATTTCATCTCTTCTTTCTTATGAATCTCCCCTTGAAGAGATGTTTAGGAATTAAAATATGGTTCAGTCTTCCAAAATGTGACATCCATAATAACAAAATACTTTTTAGAAAGAGGATTATAGCACCTATAACCCTTTTGAGTTGGTGAATAGCCAATGAACACAAATTTACAGGCTCGAGGATCAAGTTTTCTAGCTTTTTGACTACGAACAAAGCGAACACACCCAAACACTTTTGCAAGAACAGTGCAAGTTTTGACACCCCTAATGTGACTTAGGCAGATTCATACTGAACAGAAGAGACCTAGCATCTTATAATAAATGACTTTTTCCTTTCAGTTACCCCATTTTGAGCACTCATATAAAGATAAATAGTCTAATGAATTATTCCATGTGACTCCAAATAAACACCAAAACTACCATCCATATATTTAGTGCCATTATCAATGCTAAGAACCTTTATCTTGGCATCAAATTAATTACTAACCATCTTATGAAAAGAATGAAAAAAATGAAAACACTACTTTAGAATACACCATTAAGTTGTCTAGCTTAGTGTGTCATTTTATTTTATTTTTTTTTTTTTTTTTTGCAATGCATAAGTTTTAAAAAGAAAAAGCAGCTGTGAGTACTAGTAGTCCCAGCAACTCCAAGACCTTTTAAAGACTTATACATAGTGGTACAAATATGAAATTGTATTTTGTATACATATATTTTGGCACTCATATGTGTAATGGTATTAGCTATGTGGAATTGTAGTCATCTCATAATGATGGAAAATGTTCTAAACTTTTATATGTTTATGAAAAAATCATGGATGCATTAATGTTATGTAATTTTGACTTTATAAATATGATGTGTGTGTGGGGGGGTGAGTGGATAGTTTGAGACTTGGTTAAGATGTGGATTGGAGTTGTAAATGAGGAATATATTGGTAGTGTTATTTCTATGCGGCTACTATAGTGTCAATGGACAACCGTTATATTACTAGATTTTCGACATGATGACCTCCAATATTTAAATTATTTAAAGTTATTAAACTACCATGGTGATTTAATATGGATCGAGATAGATATCTAATGGTGCTGTAAACACAATTATAATAGTAGTATGTATATAAATGATGGTATCAATTTTGTAACATTCTCCACTTGGATCCTTATACGAGTCGGTGAAGGATTTTAAATTTATTGGTATCAAAGCCTAGGTTTAGGCATTGCTAGGCATATCAAGGTTACATATGAGTGCCATAAGTTCATGAACATGCATTGCATCAAATATATATTCTAGTATTTATAAAGCTGTTTTTTTTTTTTCCTATAGGTTTCTAGATGGAAGTCCTCCCAAAGGGGCATGGAGGAAGAGGTCAAATGCCATGCCCCTAGGGCTAGAAGTGAGACACCTAGACTTGAAGCATCAATACAATGATCTAACGGGAAAGCCACACAACCACAACAGGCTTTGCTCCAACAATTGATCTTTTTGAGGTAGGCTATAGCCACTACAGCACCCCAACCTCAGCCTCAACCACCACCAACTCCTCAACCATTGCAGAAGACATATTTGGTGTATCAAGAAGATGGGTGCAATTGATTTTTGCGGCACATAGCATAATGATTTCACTACAGCTGAGTATCGGTTGGAGAGGACAATGAGGATTCTCCAGCAATTGCATTGCACTCCATAGGAGAATTTGTTGTGTGTTACTTCTTTATTATAACAGGAAGCATATAGGTGAGTACTTTTTAGAGGAATTCCAGAAGAAATACATTACAGAGAATTATCTCAAGGAGAACAGACGAGATTTTATATCACTAAAGCAGAGGCATAAATTGATTTCCAAATATGATAAGGATTTTTCTTGGTTGAGTAGATATGCAAAGGAGATAATCCCTACAGAGGTGGAGCATTGCAAGAGGTTTGAGCACGGGTTGAATGATGACATACGCCTCCACCTAGATACTATGAAGAGTAGGCAGTTTCCTCAGCTTATTTCAGCTACCCTCACTATTGAGAAGATCCAACAGAATAAGAGAGGTTGGGAGCAACATAAGAGATCTCATAGCCAAGGACAAGCCAGTTCAGCTCCTCCAACTAGTAAAAAGTAAAAAGGGAACCAATCACATGCTTAGTCACAACCGCAGGCCCAATCTCAAAAATTGGGTCAGGGTTCCTCCTTCAAACTTGACAGCAGACCTCAATTGCCAATGCACTAGCCTCCAATGCTAGCAGTGAGCCTATCAGCCTTGTGAGCACTATCATAGGGGCATGGTGGCACCTATTGGAGACTTATACTAGGAGCTTGGTATGGTTATGGTACAAAAGGCCACTTCTTCAGAGAATGTCCTAAAAGGCCAGCACCTGACTCACAGACATAGAGAAACACCCCAGCAGCATCCATAGGATGGAGACAGAGAAGGAGCAGTCAGAAGCTCAGATTTGAGATAGTTGACTATCTTGAGCCATGTGCCCTAGCCAAACAGTATGCTATATGGGCTTAAGAGGAGATAGATGCTCTAGATGTTATAGCTGGTACATTTTACATTTTTTGATACACATGTTATTGCTTTAATTGATCCGGGGTCCGCACATTCTTATATATGCACTACATTGGCACATGACTACGGCTTAGAAGCTAATACATTAAAGACTGAGATCTTGGTTAGCAATCCTATAGGGTAGAGTGTGGTAGTAAACAAAGTATATAAGAATTGTCCATTGTTAGTTCAGGGTTATGAATTTCCTACTAACTTGATTGAATTGCCTTTCCATGAGTTTGATTTGATTTGATTTTGGGGATGGACAGGTTATCCAAACATCAAGCCTTAGTGGATTGTAAAATGAAGAGAATCACTCTTAAGGCTAGAGATGGGAGAAAAAACACAGTAGTGTGCAAAAGAACAGATTTTCTATCCAATGTAATTTCTGCTACTATCACTAGACGATAGATTAGGAATGGATGAGGCCTTGCTCATGGTAGATGTAAGGAAAAATAAGCTTGATTGAGCCAGATCCCAGTAGCTTCTAAATTCCCTGATGTATTCCCTAATGAATTACCTAGTTTACCTCCTGAATGTGAGCTTGAGTTTGGTATTGAGGTTTACCCTATTACAACACCTGCTTCCATATCTCCCTATAGAATGGTCCCACTAAGTTGAAAGAGTTAAAAATCCAATTGCAGGAGCTATAAGATAAGAGTTTTGTTAGAATCAGTGTCTCTTTAAAGGGAGCTCTAGTTTTGTTTGTTAAAAAGAAAAATGGATCTTTAGAATCCTAATCAGACTAAAACTCCTAATTAGAATCCGAATAAAAGAAAATTTTCTATTTGCACAAGTCAATAGATATATACTCCATTTCTGCATTATCCTCCATGTCCTCACCCTCCATAACATCCTGCCTCTCTTCTTCCTCAATTACATCCTCATCACAAGCCTGCATAGCCATCAACTTCTTGATACTGCATTGGTAGCCAAGATAATACTTATCCCCACACTTGTATCATAAGCCATTATTTCTTTTTAGGACAAGGGCCGATTGTTTAGGGTCAAGTTTAGTGGTATTTGAATTATTTAGGGGCGTGATTGGTGAAGGACTAACTGGGGTAGTGATTGAATTGTGAGGGCTGGTTGAGTAATTGTTGGGTGAGGGCCAAGGTTTGCTAGAGTTATAGGTTTTTGGTTGAGATTTTGGTTTAGAAGCTTTACTGTGAAGCTCCTGAAGCTTAGCTTGGTCTACTGTTGTATAGAAGTCAGCAAGTTTAAACATTTTGATTGCATTTCTTACCTCATCATTCAAACCTCCTATGAAGCAAGCCACAAAATAACTCCTTCTAAGCTGTGGGTACTTCTTCTCCATTCTGGGTTTCAGTTTTTCAAACTGATCTTGATATTGCTCAGAAGTGGCTATTTGCCTCAGCTTTTGTAATTCCTCCACTACATTATCCTCCCCACTTTCTCTAAATCAATTACCTATTGCGTCCGCTAATTCTTCCCATGTGATCTCCCCTCTTCCCTGACTCCAATTAAGGAACTAGAACTCAGCCTTTCCCTGAAGGAACAGACTAGCCAGATCCACTTGTTTTTGAGGGAGTACTTCATAAATTTGGAAATACTTCCTGCACTTACTAAGCCAATGGTGAGTACCCACTCCTTCAAATACAGGAATAAATCCTAATGTTTGCCATCAGCAGCTGTTTAGATAGAAATTAGATGAGAAAAGAAAAAGAACAGGGAAGAGAAACAGAGTAGGTAGAATAGAAGAAGAGGGAGAAGAAGAAAGAAGAACGATAGAACACAATTATAGACAGCAAATGGATTGATTATATTCTTCTATGATGATTTAATACAAGGACTAAGCCTATATATAGGAAGGATATATTCTTAGCTGTACTAACAACCAAGGAGATGTTAACTATCCAGGGATTATCAATAAATTCTGCCAGCTAAACAACTGCTGGTATAACAGAATTAATTTTTCAACTTACTTAGTCCCCTTTTAAATTACTATCCATTATCTTGTACATAACAATACCCCTTCCTCTCGAACATTCTTGGCCCCAAGAATGGAAAAATTATGGCAATTGATGCTTGATGAGTGCTGATCTTCCCAAGTGGCATCCATGAGTGGAGCATATGCTGCCATTTGCCACTAACAACGCAATGTAGCTCATTGCTTCCGCAATACTTCAGACTCCATTTCATTGCCATGCAAAACTTCAACCTACAACTTCCTAACGAAAAATCTTGGAATTGGCATATCACTTGAGCATTTTCACAAACACTTATTGGGTACAATGCTTGTCTCCTATAACTTGCAAATTTTTTTTTTTTTTTGGTGTAATCCAGTCCATTCAGCTCCTCCATATAGCAATCATCTTTCACCTCCAATTTACCCCACACTGCAATTTCATTTTCTTTAAATTTCTCCTTATGAAATTGTCCATCCTTTTTTGTTCTTTTCTTTTGCCTTCTCCACATCTCAAATTGCATTTCTTTGATGACAATAACCATAAGTGATACCCAATTGACTGCAAGTTGATCAAAACTTCTAAGAACAAAATTACCATAAGAATTTTTTGGACCATTTTCAGTCACAAAGTCACTTCCTTCAGTGAAAATTCAGTACAAGACCCTCCTCATTTAGACTTACAGCATTATGAAAGTTCACAGAAGCATTTTCACAAGGATCTTTTGGACATAAATTTTCTTCCTTGTTACTTTCAATCTAAGTTGCTGGAATTGGTAAAATGCCATCTCCAGACATAGAAATTGTAGAAAAAGAGCAAGGTATTGATGTAAATTTTACCAATTTTGTTCCTCTTTTGCTGAAGTTCTGTTGAATCAGCTAGCTAAGCAAGTTACAGATCTTTGGTTTTCTTGCCTCAGCTCTTCAAGGATGACATAAGACTTACTTTGTTCTGCTCTCAAGTGGGCTTGCATTAGGGTCTCAAACTTCAGGTTATGCTTCTGTTGTAGATTTTCCAGCTTAGATTCTAGAGCTCCACATCTGGATTCCAACTTCTGGAGATAAGCAACCCCTTGCTCCTCAATTTTGGAGCTGAGAGATCTTAATTGCTCCTTTATCTCTTCCATGGAATTGGATGATTTTTTTTAGTGCATTTACTTATAAAACCCAAGGATTGTTCCTGGCTCTGATACCAATTATTAGAAATAAATCCTCACATTTGCTTCAATAGTTGTTTAGACAGAAATGAGATGAGAAAAGAAGAATAGGGGAGAGAAACAGAATAGATAGAATAGAAGAAAACAATGGAGGAGAAAGAAAGAAGGATGGAAAAGAATTATAGAGAGAAAGCATATCGATTATATTCTTCTATGACGATTTAATACAAGGACTAAGCCTACATATAGGAAGAATATATGCTTAGATGTACTAACAGCCAAGGAGACGTTAACTATCTAGGGATTATCAATCAATTCTGCCAGCAAACAGCTGTTGGTATAACAAAATTTATTTTCTAACTTAGTCCCCTTTACAATACTACCCATTATCTTATACATAACAAAATCCAAGACTAAGGAAAATCCAGGTTTTACATGTGCACAACATATCATTGTAATGGCGAAAAAACAAATTTGGCAAACATTTGAACGAATGTTTACATCATTGCCCTCTTCTGAATCCAAATACAAGGACCCCTCTGGTGCATTTTCCACCAAATCCCCACAAAAAATCAAGCACTACTACCGTGCATTTTCCATATTCTGCTCCACTGAATCGATAAGATTTTAAAGATTCAAATGAGATTCAGAACTTCTAGAGATTTGCATGAAGATTCTCATCTTTCAACAGCAATGTCTTATCTCATAAGATTCAAATCACGAATCATAAGATTTTGACAACTACAGAAAGGAGATTAAATGGAGGTGTGTCCAATTATCAATTTGTTTAGTAAATAAACAGCCTGATAAACAAGCAGAAATAAAGAACAAACAAAATGCTTACAGTCATAATGTCACCCGCATACATCGCCAATGGATCATCTTTCTTTTCACCTTAAATATTTAAAACAACTGAACTTTTAGACAAGAGAATGTAAAGAAAAAGGCTCAAAATTTAAAACAAAAAGCCCAAAAAAGTTAACTTCAGACACATACCAATTTTATAAGCAGCAGAAGGAACAGCAGGAGAAATTAGGACATCATTTGCAGCTAATGCAGTCTTAAAGCTTTTCTGGATTAAAGTCCTCACCTGAATCACCACTCTAATCATAAATCTCTTCGTGCCTTATAAGCTCTTGACAAAATTATGATTCAAAAACAAATGGAATCTTGAACTATATCAATTAAGAAATATTCAAACTTGCATAAGTAGATATTCAAACTATATTTAGAATACATAAGCTAATTCTAAGTCACTTGTCCAAATATATTAAGCTCTCTATATTTTTATGGTTTGGAACCCAAAAAAATGTCAAGATCCTCAGTACAATATATTCATCTTCATCAGTTATGAGGCGGGTGTAGTGATATTTTGAAACTTAGCTCTGGATACATATCATAATTACATGACCACTTATGATACCTTCTGGGCACACTTGTAGTATGCATCATAATAACCAGCTGAGAGGGCATATGTTCCCATCAGAATTCTCATCTTAACCTGCAAATATTGAAAATTTAAGACTTAAGGCTCCCAAACAGTATAACTCAAGATTATATTTTTCTTTGAGCCAAGTAATAATAAACTTGAGGCCATCCTCGATATTTAGTATTTGCAAGTATTGATTTTGTCATTAGAAATATTTTTGACTAAACCAAAATAGCCAATTCCTAATAATCATAATCGAAGTGAACCACAACCCACCAACAACCAAATCACACCATTAACAAATTCATTTCATCTAGTATTTCATCCATAGAAGGAAACATATAACTGCTAAGACGCCTAAAGAAAACTAAGAATTTAAAACAACTTTTATGCTCAGATTGCGTTCTTCAACCTTTATTGGAACTTACTGCTATTTGTTCCAACACCAAAAATCAGATCTTCAGAGTCGCTAAGGAGCATAGGTAGTTTACTTGATTATTATAGTTTTATGCACACCCACCACAATGATCTCGGGCAAAATTTCCTAACTTGTTATAAATTAAATGAGCATGCATGCATACAGGGTGAGAGAGAGAGAGAGACTTCCACTTGTACCTTGTACAAAAAGAACTATTAACAGAAAATGACTTCTAATGGAAAAGAAAGTAACCCAGGCCAACATTTTCGAATATAGACCTGAAGGTCAGTTAACCTTGCAGGGGAGAGAATTTGGAACCTTAAGCTTTGCATAGTAAAAGTTAAGGATTTCGTAATGCAGCATGTTGCAAAGGAATAATACAAAAAAAAAAAAAGGAATTATATGGTGTATTTGAATTCGAAAGGAAATAATATAAAAAAATTGAATGACATATTGAATTGATTGGAAAGAATATTAATTACTAGCCCGTTGCAAATATTCAAAGCCAACTTCTTAATCTATAATATGTTACCGTGTGCATGTATTTGCGTGTGTTTGCGTGCACATATATACATAAATCATATATAAACCACTAATAACAGGAGTAGGACCCTTGAAGTACTTTAATTTTTGGATAAATCTTCCCTTTCCTACCTACAGATATGAAGTATTAGCAAGTTAGTCCACTAATCACAAAATGACATGTACCTCATGGCCCAATCCGTTTGCTCGAGAATCCCCATAGAGCACATTTAATTCATCAGAAACAACTTGATTCCCGTACCTGAATGTCATGAAGTTTTAGAACTTGTGCATATATCCTTGTGAGTTTCTATGTGTGCATACAAGCACCATGATTAAACAGAAGGAAGAAGGTTGTAGGGGTCGGGAAGGTGTTGTCTAGACATATATTAGTTAAGCCCAGATGCAGAAGCCATCTCTACCTGCATGTAGACCTGTTGAACGTCAGGTTTGGCCTGCACAGTCAGGCTTGCAAATTTGTATTATGCCAAAGCCTGTTACAAAATTAGGCAGCCCAAACTCGACTGGCTTCAGGTGGGCATGCCACGCTGGCATCAATTATTTGATTATGAATTCAATTGTAATACCTGATAATAATTGAAATAGAACCACTCACAAATACAACCTCATAGATGCATGCATGCATACATATCTTATAAGATATATAATTATTAACAAAAAAAAAATATATATTAAACAAGAAGAAAGAAATAATGAGTGCCTTATATCTACACCTGAGTGCTCAATCTTGTCACCAGAAATGTTCAGATTCCTGCCGAGCTCAATAATCCAATAGATACGATGAAGACAGGCTGTACTATATGCAAAGTAATCAATCAACCAATATACACTTCACACCATATTCTCAAACCCAGCCTGCTTATAATCAGGCTTTTAATGGACTCAAATGGGAGAGCTTGAGAATGAAAATTCATATCTAAGCATAAATTTTCGAGGGGCTATGTCTATCGAGCACATGATCAGGTCTATCAAATCCATCCCTCTCCCTTCCTCCCTTCTACCCTCCTTCTCCTTCTCTCTCTATCTCTCTCCCTCTCCCCATCCCCCAATACACACACAGAAGTTGCAGAAAACATTAAAATTCACATGCTCAATAAACAACATTCAATACTAAAGAAGTCATCTGCACATTGTAGATATAGCAATAAAAATTATACGTCTGCCAGAAAATCACCTGATACCATCATAACGTGATAAGTTGGAAGACGACTCTGATGAAGCAAGAATATAGTAAGCAGGTAAACCAAGGGAGAAAGATGGTAATGATACCTGCAAATCAATATTACAAAACGACAGGAAGCAAAGAACTGTAATTTGTAGGTATATTCATAGGTTGAAGGAAGGCAATGTTGAGCGAGGTAAGGTTAAGAGTTAAACCTCTGTCACAGTGCATCCCAACTCTTCTAGATGTGAAGCAGCACCACTGATTGCAGATTTTACGCCAATATCTAC
>CANXYI010677865.1:0-10042 GCA_948208565.1 Hura crepitans
TATTAATGCCAAGATGAAACATCAATTAAATACAACATACTAATAATAACCTTTAGAGCATCTTCTCCTTTTTAAGCCTCATTAGCTCATTGTCTAATTAAAATATTGGCTTCCCTTTTTACCTCAAGCCTAATCAGGGAGCTAATGTTAAATGGATCTCCTTTGGCCTATCTCTGCACCCCATTTTATGGTGCAGCTATGGATCCTTATATATGGGCCCCCTCTGCCAGTCCCTAGAGACACTCTTGTCTATGGTGGTCTCTGGACCTACAACTAAAACATCTCCCTTTCTTGCTTGCCAATACCAACCATAATATCTCTTGGTATAAATGTCACAACTTAGGGGTATCTTTTTAATAATTGTTGATATATAGATATTGACCCTATTTGCATTTGAGGCATTTTCTTCTAAAATGGTTTCTAACCCTACAAAGGAAGCATTCCACTACTTTTGTTTGTCTACATTACCTCAATGCATATTAGTTTAAATGCTAGAGTTTAAGGAATTATTTCTAGTCACTACTACTGTAACCCCTAGGGTTAGTGGAAAAAGTCTATATCCCATGCCCCTGTGGAAACTAGGCCTCTCTTAGCCTTTCTTTGGCACTGGGTCTTGAACTAGTTGGACCTACTATATACTGCCTCTCTTCTTAGGAGGGTTTATTTCTTTCTTACATTTATTTCTCCTATAACATAGACAATTGTTACCAATGTTGTCACGTATCTTAACAACTTCACAATCTGTAATATCAACACTGATAGTGTATGACTGGGTTGTACTATGACTAAGGTAGTGGCTAACATGCAATAGCACTCAACTCAGTTGCTTCCTATATAGCATTAGAGGAATAACCCATAACTTCCCGTTTCATTTTTGGTAGGGTCTGTTCGCTCACCCTAATTATTATAGAAAAATTATCACCTATCAGCCTCATTGCAATATAGTAGATCAAGAAAATCAATCCTAGACACTGGCACTCATGTAAGATGCATAGGAATAAGAAACCTATGCTCTGAAACCACTAAATGTAACACCCCCTATTGGATTCACTAAAGAACCCGACAGGTGATGCACTTCTTGATAGGTCACCCATCTTAGGATTGCTCCTGGAGAGAAAACTCCTTAACATGTATAGACTATTTTAAAACTCTATCTAATATGACTTAGATATCTAGTCTAATCCTTATACACATGTATACATGGTCTGATAGATCTAGATAAAGCCTTTATAGACCCTTTACATGTCTCGAAAAAGTTAGACAGCATAATAGCTACCCGAGTGATATCCCAAAAATTTTTCAACACCTGTTAAAAACACTTCTATATATAATAACTCATAACATCTAGCTGGACCCTCTGGTCCATATATGTCAAAATCAAACACATAGGGCCTCAAGCCCATAGATATAAAAAAAAACCAGAAACACAACCTAAGAGAATCCAAACACCCATTTATTTATAACTGATTTGCTTAAGCTTACAGATTTTAGTAGTTCTAAGCATGTTGGACACATAACCTACAGTTCTTATAAGAGTGTGCACTATATATTTCGATATAAACAAAATATGTAGCTCTTTACTATCTTTGCTGCTATAGTGCATGTACTACGAGGCTAGATAGTTATCCTTACTTACCTATGCACTAAAATACTGGTACGCTGAGTATAAAACTTAGTGGTGCATTTAATAAACTAAAATATGTCTTATACAAGCACATAGATGCTTTAATACACTAGCAATCAAGGATTTAAACATATAGGTTCCATTTTAAAGAAATGCAACAACATTTTATTTACACACACACACATATATATATATGTATATATAAATATAGATATATATATATATGTGTGTGTGTGTGTGTGTGTGTATGTCTATATATATATATATATATATATCCATCAGCCAAGTCAATATAGTTACACCAAACACATAAAAGTCAAAAGATAATGGTCTAAGTATAGTGTGTGAGTAACATGCCAAATTATTGATACCATACAAATACTATGTCACATATTCCTCAAATCTACTAAAGTGCCACTGGGTTAATTTTATTCAGTTTATTTCTAAAATTTATTTAATCATTCCAATATTTCTAAATGTAATATTTAAATTATTAAATAGGCCTCACTAGGTAGACTACTCTTATAGACATTGGAATAAGAGGGAACTGAAATGTGTGCAATGGCCCACATTTTTTACCCCAACCACTACACCGGCCTATTGCCTATAGGGATCAGTTCATAAAAACTTCCCGAGGGGTAAAATGCTGAGTAGCTTATGTATAGAGATCAGTCCGTAGACCTTTTAAGACATTGATCATATTAAATATTCCATCTTAGTCTGCCTAGAAGACTAGTGCAGTGGCCCCTCTAGGGACCTCTATAGCTGCATCGGCACAGTCTGGTATCCAAAAAAGGAAAAGAGGTGTCTGCCCTGTAGACTAGTGCAATGGCTCAAATGTGAACCTCGGCTGCTACACTAGCCTATTTTGATAATCGGACAGTCTAGCAGCTGCTAATCTCTAAGCTAACCGATCAACCCATCTAATAGGTGTCTAACTAATGGGTAATAATCACAATTTATGTTTATCCTTTTACTAATTAACTTCTTATAATATTATCAAATGAAAAATAGATAAACATAAATTTTATAGCACAATTTAGTTTTAGCTTAGTCTGGTACAGCTATAATCTGGCAATACTGGGTCAATTCCTAATATATTTTTAGGTCCTATGTTACACATGCATAATTGAAATTTTTAGTTATGTAAGCATGTTTAGGGAAGAGAAATCCTCCAAGAAAAATAATAAAAAACAAAGGGATTAATTTGCTTTAGGATTTAAATCTCTTGGCTGCCCATGAATGCCATCGCATCTTTTTTTTATTTTCTTTGTATTTTTGGGCACCTTGTGAACTCCTCAACCTTTAAGATTAAATTCCTCACTTGAAATACTATGTTTTGGTGGCAATTGGTTGGAATTATAGGGCTAGATCAACCATGAAAGAAGAGGAAGAAAGTTGGAAAATGTGGCTAGCAAAAAAGAAAGGGAAAGGTAGAAAAGAAAGAAAAAAGAAAAGAAAGAGAGTGCAGGGTGATAGTGGGCCAGGTGTCTTTTAAAAGGAATGGTCACCTACCTTAACTACTGGAGAGTTTTTGGGATGCCTCGATTGTATCCCGTGGCTCCCGAGCGCTCCAAAACTCAATTTTTTAGTAATAGGGGCTGCCAACTTTAGTGAATTTTTAAAAATCACTCTGTTATCAAAAAAATTATGCCATTTATTCCTAAAATCTTTGTTTAGTCCCAATTAGATGGCTATAAAATTTAACGGCAAAATTCTATTAGGAAGTAGGCGAATAAAATTTTTTGAGAATCTCAATTTCTTGACATAATTTTACCAAATTTTAAAAATTAAATCAGACCTCCAAAAATCATCACGTTTGTTTCTAAAAACCTTAAATAGCCTGTTTTATAGGCATGCAAAATTTCACAGCCAAATTCCTTCGGGAGATAGGCTAGCGAAAAATCGTAAAAAATCATAATTTTGTCGAAATACCGAAAAATTCTCAAACGATCTTAGAAAATTAAATTTCCTTCTCTGTTGGCCTCGTTACAATTTTTAACGTTCAAGGTATGATATTTTCATGCTCTTTCAGGCTCATCTTGGGTCATTCTCGACCCGACTCAATTTGAGCCTATAACCCATAAGATTACAGCCCAGAATAATTTATTGCTTTTGCTAAATTTTTAATTGAGGTCATTTTCACCCTTTTTTAAGCTCTTTGAAGTTTATTGGGTAGTATGCCTTACCTTGAGGCTCGTACAGGTGATTCGACACTCCTAGCGCACTTTTTGTGTCTCGGGGTACTATTCCCAGAGCCTCAACATATGTGTATTACAAGGAACTTGTAAAGATCTTAGACAGAGAGGTAAAAGAGCTTCTTAACAAGTTATTACCTCTAATGAAAGTTCTTTAGTGGCACTATGGGATTAGAGAGGCTATGTAAGAAATAGAAGCTTAGATAACAAAGCAATATCCTTAATTTTTTGAACCAAGTAATGTTAAGGATGACATTTCTCTTAAGAAAGGAATAAATGTAACGTTCGAAAAATCTTTACTTATAAATAGTGCTTTCTCTGGATATGAATATTGTTCTTGAGACCTAGGATATACTAAAGTGACTGAGTTAATCTATTAAGCAAAAAATAATTTTTGCCAAAGTTTAAAATAAAACTTAAGTCATTTAGTTGGTTAAAAATGGAAAGAAAGTTTTATAGCAGCGTCATATAAACAGTGACTTAGTTTTAGCTCAATCATAAAATATTCAAAAAGTTGATCAGAAAATTTTAGAATTAATACAACTTTATATTCAAAATTTTAATTTGCCTATTGGCACTAGAATTTGAATTTTTAGAGATCAAGAACTATTTTTACTAAAATTGGGTAACCTTAAAAACTATGTTTTTAATCAATTATTCACAATTTTTGAGAATGGATTTCAAGTGGCTTTAAAGGTTTGATTTATGGATAATTATAGGTTTTTTGGATGTCAAAAATGAGGCAAGAAAACTGAAAAAAAGACTAAATAAGGTGTCAAAGTTAGGTCAAAAGAGGAATAGTTTCCTTCCTCCAAAGACCCAACCAGCTGATGCCACTAAGGGGCAGGAGGAGCCATTTTTACTCCTCTAAGCTCCATTTTTATGTCATTTTCTTCTATCTAAGAACTGAGTCCATGCCTTTATGACCACTAGACATTATTTTCACCCCAATTTGTGTGAAAAATTAAGACATTTGCTTGATTTCATACCTTGATAAATAATAACTCGATATTGATCAAGTAAGATTTGTTTAAAGTTTGATATTTTTCTCATGTTCCCTATTTGTCTAAGGTCATATTTATGTAGTTTGTTTTTCATTTTAGTATCGATATGATTTTTTATAGATTTTTACATATTGAATCTGTGATAAGCAATTGAGGAAATTGACAAAAATAGAGACAAAGGGAAGGGCAAAGTGTAGACAGTCCTTAAGAGTTCATTTTAACTCACTTGGTATATGTAATTGACATAAATTGAGAAATTTTAATTGGGCCGTAAGTATTCCATAATATGTCATTAATGGTGTTTATGTGATAAATGCATAATTAGACTTGTGCATGGCATTAATTATGATTAATAATGCAACTAATGTATGTTAAAACCATTTATGATGATAGATAGATGAGAATTATGTAAGATGATATTATGTGTAATGTGGACATGCATCTATGTGTATACATGTATGCATTATGTATGGGGAATATGATGTATGCATATGATTGATATTATATGTAATATGTGCATGCATGTATGTGTATGTATGAGAATGTGATGTATGTATATGAATGATATTATGTGTCTATATAGACATAGTGTATAAAGATTAATGCATAAGTTAAAGCCTTCTTGAGGCCTTAGATGGTAGTATGGCCGAATGGCCAATTGAAGATGTATATATATGTGTTGGCTTTATATAGGCCAATGTATGTATGTATGTATGTGTCAAATATATGTGTTATATGATGTATATTTGTGAATGAGTAAAATTGCCTATATGGGCATGAGAAGTAAGGTATGATGTGATGAATGGCATTATGTATGGTTGTGAGACATGATAGCCAAATGGTATATATGTGGGTGCATAGGTGTGAAATGGCATAAAATGCATGCAAATTATGAATTGTGTATATGAATGGCTAGTTGGCCATATGCATGTGAGATAGAATATGTAATATGAATATGTGTATGTAAGATGCATGAATGATAATATAGTTCAAGATGTATTTATGTATGTCCATGCTTTGTGATAACCATGAGATGAATATGAATGATTATTTGTATGGTTATGATCATATGGAATGAGGTGGTATGAGTGATAAAAGGAAAATATAAGTATAAGCCTACCATGATTGTGAGGTCGAGTGGTTTATGGCATTTAGATGGTGTATGTGATGTATGTTATATATGCTAGTAGCTATGTATGATCATATGCATAGAATTAATAATGTGTATAGAACACATTATGTCTAATTAAGAGATAAAAGTTACATAATGTATATTGAACTTATCATGGCATAATACTTTATTATTGTGCCTATTTTATGTTTATGATGTATATGACATACATGTAATGAGACAAGAGCCCTATGGCATATGAATAATATATTTGTTAATACGATGATTATGTTATGGAAAATGAGATGTCATGAGAATGCATAATTCATTTAATAAGAAAGAGTAATGAGATAATGCATTCCTGAGCATATGCAAGTAATGACTTTGATATATGGCATTGTAATATGGTGTTGCTTGTCATAATGAAGTATTAAGCTTATGATAACAACTTTTCCTAATTTAGTAATTAGTTGGCTAAACCAATTTAATTAAAAGTAATATTAAGCAATATTAATGAGGTGAAACTAAGTTTTAATGGTTAGTAGCCCATACATATAAACAACCTAGTTAGATAGGTTGTCCAGTAAGCTAAGTGTCATAGCAATTGTTAGAGTACTTTGGTATCTTTGCATGTAGCCATTGGGTTGCAATGCTTAAACCTATAGGTTATTTTATCTCCTGACCAATGGGTCTTATATGTTTATCTTTGGATTTTGTTTTCTAACCTTTGAGTTTGATATGTGTTGATGATTGGATTTTATTTCTAACCTTTAGATATAATGTATGATAACCTATAGGTTTATGTTTTTCTAACCTTTAGGACTGATGCGTGCGGAGCCTACATGGTTTCGAGGGCCTAGCTGGTCCACTGATACTTAGTTTATCCGTAGTGTATATGTTTCTTTAGTATGGGCTTCATAAATACACCTTAATGAATAATGAACATGTTTATTTAATGTATGACATGATTTAATGATGTATGATTTTTATGATGCAATATGTATATGTTTTATGGCATTTTTATGCATATATGTATTTTATGTTTAATGTTGTACATCGTGTGAAAATGTGAATATTTAAATTTCATATATTAATGTCTAATGATAATGGGATTTTTTACATAAGTTATATCAATTAAACCACTATGCTATTACTTAACGCATTTTCTACTTTTCTAATGCATAGGTAAGGTGACAACTTGAGCTGAAAGCCTCATATCATCAAGTTTCGAGAGAGAAAGATACTTTTGGTATATTTTGTATCTAAATTTTATGATGTATAGATAGATAGCACTCATACAGGTGTAATTTTGAGAATAGAGCCAAAGCAAGATGAAAATGTTAATTTTTGGAATTCAAAAGTGTGTAAATTATTTTAATATTGGCTTTTAAATTATGTTGATTGGATGGAAATATAATTAATGCATGAATTAATATGCTAATGCTAATTATTTTAGGGTGATCAAAAGGATCACAAGAGATGTGAATGATGAGAAAAAGTTTATTGAAGTGCTTTTTACTGTGCAGTTTACTATTGGCATTTCGAATAATGTCCTAGTATAGCTATTATGCTACCAAATTTTTGATATGAGGATTTCCAAATGTGGAAAGTAGCTGGTATGTGAAAAGTTTTTGTGAATCCATATTTTATAAGATGAACATTTTGTTAAAAATGATTAAATCATATTTTAAAGAAGTACACATATATGTTCAGTAATGTGTTTATGTGCGAATTCTTTATTTAGGTCAGGCAATTGGATCAGGTAAAATGTGTCACAAGTTATCCTCTTAAGCCTATAATACATTATCATTTGATGCTTGAATAAACAATCCTTGCTTAATACATAATCAAAGTCGTTAAAGGGTAACATTATTAAGTTTGCTAAAAATTCATAATTTTTGTGCTTTAAAGGACAATCTTTATATGCCCTTTTCACTATAACACTATGTCCTAATGGATTAGTAACCTCTATAATTTATTCTAGTTGCTTAGTTTCAAAACCCCACTTATGGGACAATGTAGTACATTTGTATGAATGTATTAACCCTTAGTCTATCAATTCATGAACATAGGTATTAAAGACTGAGAATGTACAAACTACGATGTCAGGAGTATCCTCCTCTTCCTCCTTGGCTTGGATAGCATAACTCTAAGATAGGGCATGTTTAGGTCTTTATGCATTCATAGATAAATCTCTTTTGAAGACCTTTTATAGCATCTTGCTTCCTAGGTCTCTTGCATCTCTATGTAATAGAACGACTCCCCTATGGCTAATTTCTATCATCTAGTCTCCTAAAATAGTCTATGTTCTATGGGCACATACCCTAGATAGGCTCTAATCAACTTCTAACATATGCCCCGAAATGTTCTATTATAATGCCCTTTTAACAGTATTGATACACCTGTAGCAACTGTTCCAAGAGTACTAGCCATAGAGGCTACTCCTTATTACCTCCTGGAGCTATCCTTATCTCTTATGGAAGAACCTTACTGATATGAACCCCTTTACTTCTTATTAGAGGAAAAAGTACCTTCTTTCTTATATTACTCTTTAATTCTATTTCTTGTTCTTCTAATTTCCAATCTAGTCATAAATCTCCTCTATCTTTATAGCAGCTAATACAAAAATTGCAAAATCCCTTATTTTGCTAGCTTTCATACTAGATCTTATACCATTGTTGAGTCTATTCTAAAATCATTTACATCTATCAGCTTTCATGGACAATATGTATTTAACATATCTAAGAAGTTGCAATAACTTATTCTCATACTCAAAGACTATCATCTGGCATTGCTTGAGATTCAAAAAGTCCTTACATTGAGCTTCTCTCCATGTTTTGTTGTTATATCTTTTCTAGAATTTAGCATTGAAAAATGCCTAATGTAATGCTAAAAAATCCCAGTGTTATGAATAGTACTTCCAAGGATGTGAATAGTATTTCTCAAGATTCGAGTCATACTAATCCTACTAAATGGAAGTATTAATCATTATATAATTTGATGTAAATTTTGGAGCAAAAATAAAGTCCTTTAAATAGTTAAAAATAATAGTTAAAATTTTATGGTAGTGTCACATGAATAGTGACCTATTTTTAGTTGAATTGTAAAATATTCAATTTTTACACAAAAAATTCTAGGATCAATACAACTTGATGCTTAAATATTCCAAAGATTCCATTGGCATTGGAATTGGAATTTTTAAATATCAAGATGTATTTTTACTAAAATTATGTATAGATTAATATATGATTTAACTTCATTTTTCTTAATTTTTAAGCACAAATTTCTAAGTGTTAATGACTCTTGATGGCATGATTTTGTGGGACATTTTGAGTATTGATTGATGGTTAAATTAGGGATGGAATAATTAAATGAAAAGAAAGGAAAAAAGGGTTAAAATTTGAGGATCATTGATTTAAAATGGCTAAATTTTGGCCATTAATCAATTTGAACAAGTAAAAGGTCAAATTAGGGTATTTAAAAAGGGTCAAATGGTGAATAGTGGTGTTACCATTTCCCTTTTCATTCTTATTGCAGTTAACACCATTAATGACTCATTCCTCTGTATTTCTTATTCTTTCAATCCTCATTTAACCACTAATTTGACACTTCCAAGACATCAAAAAAAAAAGCCTCCATCACCTCTAGAACACTTTTGAAATGGAAAATTACTACAAGGATGAGAAATTTGCATGGATAAACTATGGTGTGAATAGTGACCAATTTTTTATGGGGTAAAATTTTTTGGGTTTAAAATTTTTCCTATGGTCTATAGCTACTAAAGAAGATGTATTTATTGTTAGATTTTATTTTAGAATGACATTGGATTTATTATGAATTTTTCTAAATTTATGCCTATTATGTGTGTAGAGAAAAAATGAGCTAGTAGGGCAAAGGGGAAAGAGAAGGCTTAAGCAAGCATTGTGGTGTATTTTGACCCATTAGTATGTGTATTCAAGTTAGCATATGCATTTCATTATGATGTTGGCATATAAAGTGTGTATGTTGATATGTGTAAATTGTAAGTAGTGTAAATTGATGGAATTATGTATGATTATGGCTTATAATGCTTCTTAGTAGTGATTTAGTATGTGTATTTGTAGTG
>CANXYI010677877.1:0-10189 GCA_948208565.1 Hura crepitans
ATCTTTATACTACCTAAATGCATGGAATAGAGTGCTTTATATTCCTCTCTCAAAATTTTTGCTCTCAAGTCCTCTATATCAAGTACACGTAATTTGCCATGGTAATATAAACGACCATCCTTTCTTAGTTCAAACTCTATGGCCTTCCTTTCTTTGACTTTACTAATAATTTGTGTCAGCTGTCTAACTCATGTATGTGCCTCTTTTATCTACTGCTTAAAGTCAGGCTTCATCTATAATTTAGCTAAGATGGTATCTCTCTCTATGTACTCTATTCTAACCTTCATTGCTCTCATTGTCACCATGAACTTTCTACTCAGTGCATCGGCCATTACATTAGCATTTCCTAAGTGATAGTCTATCAGGCAATCATAATCCTTGATCAACTCTAACCACTTTCACTACCTTAATTTTAACTCCTTTTAGGTGAGGAGATATTTCAAACTCTCATGATCAGTGTAAATGTAACACTTTTCACCGTACAAATAATGCCTCTAAATTTTCAATGTAAAATCAATTAAAGCCAACTCTAGATCATGAGTAGGATAATTCCTCTTAACTGGCTTCATAATTCCTCTCATATGGCTTTAGTTACACAAAAGCATATGCTACTACTTTACCCTTTTGCATCATAACACATCTTAGACCATTGGGTGAAGTATCACTATAAATGACAAAGTCATTCCCCTATTTCGGTTGAATAAGGGTTGGTGCTTCAGCTAGCATTGTCTTCAGTTTGTTAAAACTCTCTTGACATTTGTCATCCCATTCAAACTTCACATTTTGTCTTATCAGCCTAGTTAATAGTGCTGGAATTTTAGAGAAACCCTTTATGAATCTTTTATAGTAACTAGCTAGTTTGAAGAAACATTATATTTTTGTCACATTCCTATAGGATGTTCCCATTCCAATATAGCTTTAACCTTGCTAGGATTTACTCTAATACCTTTTGCTGGCACAATATGTCCTAGAAAATCCATCTTATTCAAAATTTACACTTGCTCAGTTTAGCATACAACTGTTTTTCCCTTAGAGCCTATAACACTATTTTGAGGTGCTATTCATATTCTTCTAGGGTCTTGGAATACACCAGGATGTCGTTAATAGAAACCACAACAAAATGATCCAAATATAGTTTGAAAACCCAATTCATTAAACCCATAAAGGTTGTTAGAGCATTAATAAGTCCTAAAGGCATCACTAGGAACTCATAATGCTCATATCTAGTCTTAAATATAGTCTTAAGTATATCAAACTCTTTAAACCTCAGTTGATTGTACCCTAATATCAAGTTAATCTTGGAAAAGATATTGACACCTTTAAGATGATAAAAGAGATCATCGATTTTAGGCAGAGGATATTTATTCTTTGCAGTAACCTTATTCAATTGCTTGTAATCAATGTATAATTGAAGTGATCCATCTTTCTTCTTTACAAAAAGTATAAGTGCTACCAAAGGTGAGGTACTAGGTTTAACAAAATCCTTGTCCAATAATTCATGCAACTGCACCTTTAATTCTTTCAATTCTATAGGTGCCATTTTATAAGTAGTAATAGATATAGGTAAAGTACCAAGATATATTTTAATTTCAAAATGAAGCTCCCTCTATAGAGGTAATCTTAGTAAATCTTTAGAGAATACATCAAAAAATTTAGACACCATTAGAATCTGATTTATACTAGGTGTGGAGCTACAAGTGTCAATCACATAGGCTAAGTCTGCTTTACAACCCTTACGAATGAGTTGTCTGGTTGTAACAGTTGAGATGAGGTTACTTAAGGAATTCCTCTCACTTACAATTGTCACTTCATATCCCTTTGCAGTTCTAAGGGTAAACCTCTTATTATCACAGTCAACCATAGCCCAGTGTTTAAATAACCAGTCTATACCAAATATAATGTCAAATTCATGGAAAGGAAGTTCAATGAAGTCTGTAGGGAATAGTTTATTCTACATCACTAGTGGATAGTGTCTATATACTTTATTTATTGTCACACCCTACCAAATTAGATTACTTACTTGAATGTCTATACCTACACACTCTAGTTTTAGACCCCTATCTTATGCTTATGTGGTGCAAATATAAGAGTGACTAGATCTAGGATCTATTAAAGACAAAACTAGTGCATCAAATAAAAAAGAAGTGCTAGCAATGACATCTAGAGCCACTACCTTTTCATGAGCTCTGAAGGCATATTGTCTAACTAGAGCCCATGCCTTATACCTAGCCCCTTGGCTACTACTAGGCTAGTCACCTCTAGCCTACCTCTGTTGCCTATTCTAGGGTACTGCTGATGCTTGAGTTTGAGTAACTTCAGTTTACCTTCGAGGACAATCCATCTTAAAGTGATCTCTAGACCCATAGATAAAACATTCTCTTACCCTTTCCTATCTGCACTACCCTAAATGCCTTCTACTATAAGTCTGATAGATTGATAGTGTAATTCTACTTGCTGGTGATGATACTGGCGCACTAGAGGCTAGCTGAAAAGGTCTATGTCTAGATACAGAAGCCTGACTTGACCTTTATGTTTATGTCTACCTCTCTACCTAATACCCTGACTAAGATTGACTCTCCCTCTATCTTTTACTAAACTTTAGTGCTAAACTAGCCTGACCTAGTGTGAAAGATCTCTTCCTCTAGAAAAAAGTCCCTCTTTTTTTGCAACATCTCTTCCATGCCATATGCTGCTACTACTAAAACTGCAAAGTCTACAACCTTTTAGATGGCTATTTGTGTACGCAACTCTATATTAAGGCTCTTTAGGAACCACGTCCACCTTTCCTTATTAGTAGGTACAAATTCCTCTATATATCTTCTCAACTTGCAAAATCTTTCTCATATTCTGACACAAATCTTCTTCCCTGCCTTAAATTAAGGGACTCTTGTCTTTTCTTATCTTTATAAGATTTTAGAATGTACCTCTTCTTAAACTCTTTCATAAAGAATTCTTTGGTTACCTCTTCTACTGCTTTCCTTTTTTTGGTTGTATCCCACTAATAGAAAGCTTCCTCTTAGAGAGAAGAGGTACAACATTTCAAACTTTCCTCCTTAGTACATTCTAATTGTTCTAAAATTCTAAGTGTTCTTTCTAGCCAATACTCTTATCTAGCTATATCGTCTTCCTTAGTTCCCAAAAAATCTAATACACCTATCTTTTTAACCCTCTCCAAATGTGTCTTATATGGTACAGCTAGAGGTGGAGGAGGTATAAGAGCTAGTGCTAATGTGTGTCTCAATAAATCTACAATCTGCTATAAAAGTGCTAGAGATGTTTAAGCCTACTAATGTGGCTAAGGCTATTGCTATTGTGTAGTAATCACTAGGCTCTGGTGTAGCTGCACTAGCTGCTACTCCCTGCACAATGGCAGGAATATGGCTTGCTACCTCTTTTTCTCATTCTTTTAGAGCTCTATCACTTATCTTGGATTACTACACAAGAATAACAACCTATCAGCCTCATTGCAATGTAGCTTATCATAAAAATAGGTCTTAGACACTAACACTCATGTAAAATACCTAGGAATTCCTAAACCTAGGATATGATATTACTAAATGTAACACCCCACCTGAAAACCACAGAAATCTAATAGAGGGTGCAACTTCCCACTAGATCAACCATCTTGAAATTTCTCTAACCCGTATTCTTTAACACTTATGGACTTATTTCTTTAATGGACAGATCTTGCCTAAAATCTTCAGTCTAACCTTGAAACATGATTATTCAAGTTATATTAGACATAAAAATGCATTTTTCAGCCTGTAATCAACCTTATAGAAAATTAGGCAACACAACGGCTATTCGTGTGACATTTCTAAAATTTACACTTGTGAAAAAGCACTTATAATAAATATTATTAACACTTACCATCACTTAGACCCTTTTGGTCCTTCAATATCATCATGCATATCACAAGAAACACATAGGGCCTTAGGCCCACAATCATTAGAAAATCCAAAAATAAAACCATTCAGATGAAAGGCTTTTATATAGACAATAGCTTAATGATTTAAAATTACAGACATTTATAGACCCTGGCAGCTCCTAAGCTAGCTAAACCCATAACTTACAGTATTTACATGAGTGCCCACTAAAACGATTGAAAATACAAAATTATATACCATTCAATATCTTAGTTGCCTTACTACATAAAACTCAAGGCTAAACTACTATCTACTGTTACCTACAAACTGATATGCTAAGTATAAAACTTAGTGGTGAATTTGATATAATAACACATGTTTTACTAGCATACATGCAAATCACACAGGCCATGAATACCTTATGCATCATGTAATGTCCATGTTATGACAATATTACTATTTTATTTACCATTCTTATTATTATTATTATTATTATATTAATTAGTCTTATGCCACTATTCAATTGCTCAAAATTCTCATTATTATAGTCTATCATTATTCATTATTTAATTTATTACACAGGCCCGATTAGTTGGACTACACTTATAGACATTAGATAACAAAGAAATAAATATTATGTAGTGGCTCACATTTTAGACCTTAGTCTCTACACAGACCTAGTCTAGTGGATCCACTAGTGAACCTTAGTTGCTGCATTGACCTAGCCTGATAGTAAGGACCTGGAACTCCCTAGTACTAGACAAATAAAATATCATCATATCATTAGTCATCAATCCATTATAGTGTAATGGCCTAGCTTATAGACCCCAATGGTTTTAACCACCTGGTCTGATAATAGGGATCTACCTGTACAAGATAGAAATACCAACATCAAACTATGTAGTTGGTCAACTGGTGAACCTCAGTCACTAAACTATCCTTGTGCAGTGGCCCAATTATTAAAACCTTAGTGGCTACACCCACCAATATCATTAACCTAGTAAAGGCCAGAGGACTAATACCTCTATCAGCTGCAAACCCCTATTTGACTAGTCAACCTATCCAGTGGATG
The DNA here is from genome assembly GCA_948208565.1 of Hura crepitans. Classification (NCBI taxonomy): domain Eukaryota; kingdom Viridiplantae; phylum Streptophyta; class Magnoliopsida; order Malpighiales; family Euphorbiaceae; genus Hura; species Hura crepitans. The sequence goes on from CANXYI010677877.1 coordinate 4,939, forward strand.
TCTAACTATTGGGCTAACTATCTGTTAATTATTTTTATCCCTTTATAGATCATTTACTTAATTTATTTCTAGATGATTAATACACAGTTATGAATTATTTTTAACAGTCTATTTTTAGCCGAATAGTTATGGGTCAATTTTACTACTGGATAGTTATAGGTCTATTTTTAAAAAGACAATTATAGGCCTTTTTCTCTTTCCATTTCATGACATTATAACAAGTCATTTTTTCATGTCCATGTCATGTCTTTGTTACAAGTCATTTCTACTTAAGTATTTTCCATTGTCGTGTGTCCGTTTTATTTTTAAGGACATAGTTATAGGTCAATTTCCATTTTCCTTGGGCATTTCCTCATGACGTTTCAAACTATATTATCATGCCATTCTACTCCATAAATAATCTCATTCCATTTAATCCAATAAGGCAACAACCATGGCCTCACATTACCATGAAAATCAAGTATTGTGCACGTACAACTTATATACGAATTTAAGCACACTTTAAGTCACTTTTTAGGCATATTTTAAGGTCATTATTTCATGTCATCTTATCATTATTTCCTACCCAATTGCTCCTCATATTTACATCACTTTTACCTATCATTCATTACATATTACTCATCCCTATTTTCATACACATTTCATGCTATATGCATGTCATACATCTCATGCTCAACATGTTACACCACACACATACATCACATACCATACCATACATGTATACCATGTCATTTTACATGCCATACCTCTTAGCCAGCACTTGTCCATGATCACACAAATGCACGTTCTCACATATATTCACACACTTACATCATATATCATAATCTTACCATACACATACATGCATATGCACCATATAATGATTTTCATGCCATGGTACACCATGCATATGCCTCGGCCATACCATGATCATGCACCTACATGCATTTTTCCCATTAATTTCACATACATATCATTCATACACATGCCATACATGATAATTCCCATTATACTCATCATGTAAACTTGCCTTATCACCTACACACATGCCATAACATAATACTGTCCCTCTGGACCAACCTAAGATCATGCACCTACAAGCATTCTTTCACTATAATACCCATACACATCATTCAATTTTATGCCACATATATCATATCTTATCATATACATGCCATACACATCACTCCCATGCCACAGCCCGATAATTACATCTCAGCCAAGGTGACTTCATGACCTTCCACCCATTTTTTCCCATTAATTCACCATACAAATCATTAATATCATGTACAATTAACATTGAACTAGGCTTATATCAATAATTCATGCACAATACCTTCTTGAATAATGATTTCCATACACTAATTCAATATAAACCACATTCAAAATCAATATGGCATGCCTTTAGCATATCAAATTCTCATACCTATTGAATCTTTAAAGCCTTCCTCACCCTTGAATGGCCAAATTCCTTGATTTCTCACTAACATAATACCATTCTTAGCTTAGAAAATTCATAGAAAATAACCCAAAGCTCTAATTGAAAATCTAAAAAAATGGCTAGTCATAGACTTAGGAGGATTACACAGAACTTAAATAAAAAGTAAGAAAAACAACTTACTCTATAACTTGAATTTCTAGGCCACTTTATGTATATCTCTCTTTAGTGAATTTTCTCAACTTCCATGAATAGAGATAGAGACTAAGGGCTTTAGGGATCGATTTCCAAATAATTATTGTGATTTTTGATTGAGGAGTAAAGGTTAAATAGTGGTGGCCATGGCTAAAAATGGTAGAGGAATAGTAGAGGTGGCGCTAGCTAAGTGATATGGAAAATGTTTGGGAGTGAGTGGAAAGTGATGAGTTGGCAAGTGGAAGTTGATATGGCTAAAAAGGAGCATTTATAGTGGTGAGTGGTGCCTCCGATGGTAACACGTGGCACTCGAGGTTCTTAAAAAATCTCAATTTTTACTAAAATCTTGGGAAATTTGAAAAATTCATCTAGACCTCTAAAAATCATAATGTCTATTCTAAAAATCCTCGATTAGACCTAATTACAAGCGAATAAAAATTTCATGTCAAAATTCCATTGGTGAGTTAATTAATTAATTCCTCGAAAACTTGAGAAATTTTAACAAATTACCATATAACCTCAAAAAATTAAAATTCCTTTACTAATGGTCTTAATCGAATTTTTTACCTTAAGGGTATGATATTTTCAAGTCTTTCTAGGCACATCCTAAGTCATTCTCAACCTAAGTCCATCTGAGGCTATGACCCACTAGCTTATGGCCTAAAATTAATTATTAGTTTAAAATTAATTTATTTTGCCCATTTTTTAGCCCTTTGAAGTTTCATGACCAGTAAGCCCCTTCTTAGGCCTCGTGAATGTGACTCGACACCTCGGGCGCACTTTATAAGCTTTAAAGGTATTATTCATAGAGCCTTGGCTTACAAGTGTTACACCTTCTTTATCTAGAAACATTATTTGAATTTATTATCTTATTGAACAAGGTTTTGATATTTTTATTAATAAGAATAAAGGTTATTCTATTTACTTAAAAAACGTGTTTTGTTATTCAGATACAATATGTAATGGAATTTATGTTTTTGATAAAGATAAAGAAGTGCATAAGATTAGTACCAATAGATCCAAGATAAATAACCTAATGCCATCTTATCTATGGCATTATCGCCTTGGCCATATAAATGTAAAACACATGACTAAGTTATACAAGAAGGGTAGCTTGGGATCATTTGATTGTGAATCACACGAAACATGTGTGTCTTATTTATTAGGCAAGATAACAAAATCACCTTTTTTTTGGAAAGGGTGAGCAAGAAAGTGAGTTATTGGAACTCATACATACAAATGTATGTTGTCTAATGATAATACATGCATATAGAGGTTTTTTATACTTCATTACATTTATTGATGATCACTCACGATATGGCTATTTATACTTGATGAAGTATAAGTCTAAAGCCTTTGAAAAGTTTGAAGAATTAAGAAATGAGGTTGAGAAATGACTGTGCAAGAGAATTAAAACTCTTCATTCTAGTCGAGGTAGTGAATACTTAAGTCAAAAATTCCAAGGTTATTTAAGCAATAGTGGTATATTATCTCAATGGACTCTCACATATACACCTCAGCATCATAGTGTATCTAAAATGAGAAATCAAACTCTATTAGATATGGTTTGATCCATGATGAGTCTTGTAGACTTACATAAGTCCTTTTTGGGGATGTGCATTAGAAACTACTATTTATATTTTAAATATAGTTCCGTAAGAGCTAATTGATATTACACCATATGAGATATGGTATAACAAGAAACCTATTCTATCACATATCAAGGTATGGGGATACCCTACCTATGTAAAGAGAATAATGTCGGATAAGCTTGAGTCTAAGTCTGATAGATGCTTATTTATGTGGCATCTAAAAAAAACTTTGGCACACTACTTATATCATCCTTTAGAACAAAAGTAGTTTATTTTAAAGCATACAATCTTTTTAGAGAAAGAGTTTCTCATGAATGACAATGGGAATAAAATTGAACTAAAAGAAGTTCAAGATCCACAAATTGAAGTAGATCAATCGACTGATCCCAGTTCTATTACTCATTGTGATGAAGTAAAAAAAGAAACTATGGAAATACAAGTTCTTAGGTAATCTACTAGGGTTAGGACTATTCTAGAGAGAAATGGAATTCTCATGGACTAAGACAAGAAAGTGACTATAGCAAAAAACCATGAATTTGCTAGTTATAAGGAGGTTTTAAAGAGTTCATAATTAGACTCGTGGTTTAAAGCCATAAAATCCAAAATGGATTCCATGTATGATTACTAGCTATAAACATTTTTTAATCCACTTGGAGGGATAAAACCCATTGGGTGCAAATGGGTCTTCAAGAAGAAAACTGACATAGAAGTTAATGTGATTACTTTTAAAGCTCAACTAGTAGCGAAATGCTATTGTAAAAGACAAGGAATTGACTTTGATGAAACCTTTTCTCTGGTTATGATGCTTAAATCCAGTTGGATTTTGCTTGCCAATTCTACTCATGATGATTATGCAAATGGATGTAAAAGTGGCTTTCCTTAACAAAAAAAATCTTTAGAGGATGTGTACATGACACAACTTGAAGTTTTAATATCCAAATATGGCAATCAGCTTTGCAAGCTTCAAAGATCCATACATGGATTGAAGTAAACATATAGGAGCTGGAATATCCATTTTGATAAGTTAATCGAAGAGTTTAGTTCCTCACAAAATATAGATTAACCATGTTCTTACAAGAAGGTTGGTGGGAGTGCAATCGCTTTTCTTGTGTTATGTGTAGACGACATATTACTAATATGAAACAATGTCTCTAACCTTTAATTAAGTAAAATTTGATTGAGTAAATAATTCTCCATGAAAGACCTTATAGAAGCAACCTATATCTTGGGGATTAAGATCTATAAAGATTCATCTAGAAGGTTGCTTAGTTATCCATATTCTATGTATATAGATAAGATGCTAAAGAGGTTTAGCATGGATCTCTCCAAGAAAGGTTATACTCCTATGTTGCATTGAAAACACCTTTCTAAATCTATGATAGAGCTATATGCTTCAGCTATAGGATCTATTAAGTATGCAATGTTATGCACGAGACTCAATGTAGCATTTGTTTTGAGTGTTACAAGATGATTGCAATCCAATTATAGAAAGGAACATTGGGTGGCTATCAAGAATATCCTTAAAATCTTGATAAGGAATAAGGATCTATTCTTAATTTATGGAGAAAGAAATCTATTGGTTAGTAAGTATACTAATGCCAGCTTTCAATATGATAAAAATGACTATAAATCTCAATCTAGATATGTATACATTATCTATAGAGGAGCAATTATTTATAAAGGTTCCAAAAGATACGATTGTGGATTTTGCCACTGAAGCCAAATACATAGCAGCTTTCAATGTAACTAAAGAAGCTATTTGGATTAATAAGTTCATTGCAGAACTTAAAGTGGTCCTAAGCAGTGTTGATCGAATAACACTATATCATGATAACAATAGGGCTATTGCATGAACCAAGGTCTTATCAATGATCTAAACATATTCTTTGGTGCTACCATATGATCAAAGAAATTATTAGTGGATAAGATGTAAAAATTGAAAGGGTCCTCACATAGTAGAACACAACTGATCCTCTAAAAAAGGCATTATCACAAGAAAAGTTTGATCAATATGTAAATGCAATGGGCATTAAGTATATGGTTATTA
>CANXYI010678120.1:0-10448 GCA_948208565.1 Hura crepitans
GGATAACATCAAATTCATAGAAGGGTAGTTCAATCAGATCAATAGAAAGTAATTGTTTATGAATCACCAATGGATAGTGTCTGTATACTTTGTTCACAATCACACTCTGTCCTATAGGATTACTGACTTGAATATCTAGACCTAAATATTCTAGTTCTAGTCCTCTATCATGTGCTTGTGTAGTGCATATATAAGAATGAGTAGATCTTGGGTCTCTTAATGCCAAAACTAGAACATTAAATTAATAAAATTTACCAGGAATGACATCTGGAGCTTTTACTTCTTCACGAGCCCTAATTGCATACTATCTAGCTAGTGCATGAGCTTCTGACCTTGTCCCCTGGCTATTGCTAGGCTGGTTAGCTCTAACCTATCTTTGCATCCTACTCTGAGGTGCTATTGATGCATGGGTACGAGCACCCTCTATCTGTCTCTAGGGACACTCCCTTCTAAAATGGTCTTTAAACCTATAGATAAAACATCCCTCTATTCTAGCTTATTTACATTGACCCCAATGTCTTCTGTTGTAAGTGCCATAGGGCAGAGGTGTGTTTTTAGCCACAGTGGCTAGAGCACTGGAAGTTGGTTGTGATGGTTTGGGTCTGGATACTAATGCTTGCCTTAATCTTTGAGATTGTGTTTGCCTATGTCTCTAGTGCCCTAGATGAGATTGTGTCTCTCTCTATCTTTTACTAGGACCTAGGGCTGAACTCGATTGCCTTGCAGTGAACTGTCTCTTCCTCTAAAAAACCTCCCTCTTTTCTTACATCATTTCCTCTGTCATATGCTGCTGACATTAGAACTAAGAAATCTCTTATTTTTGTAAAGGATATATGTACTCAACTCTACATTAAGGCCTTTTTCATTTTTTTCCTCAGTAACAATAAATTCCTCTGCATATCTACTAAGTCTAGCAAAGTCCTTCTCGTACTTAGACATTGATCTCCTACCTTCTTTCAGCTCAAAGAACTCCCTTCTTTTCTTATCTTTATATGATTCAAGTATATATCTCTTTATAAACTCCTTCTGGAAGAACTCACAAGTAAGGTTTGTTAGTGTCTTTCTCTTCTTAATAGTGTCCCACTAATGGAATGCCTCTTCCTATAGAAGAGAAGTAGTGCACTTTAGACTCTCCTCTTCTATACACTCCAGTTGATCCAGTATCTTTAATATCCTCTCTAGCTAGTATTCTGATCTTGCTATATCATCTTCTCTAGCTTTTAGGAAGTCTACAACCCTTATTTTCTTTACTCTCTCTAGGTATCTCTTTTGTAATGCAATTAGGGGTAGAGGTGGAGGAGGAACTGGAGCTAGTAAAGGAGGTGGAACTACAGTTGTGGTATGTCTGAGCAAATCTATTATCTACTATAACAGCACCAAAGATGCCTAGATCTATGGCTATGTCTGGGGTTATGACTGGTGTACAGCATCACTAACCTCAAGTGTGGCTACACTACCTACTCCTTGTATAGTGGTAGGAGCACAACTGGCTACTTCTTCTCCCTATGCTTCTAGTGCTCTATCACTCATCTTGATTAACCTTCAAAAAAATAGAACCTATCAGCCTTATTATAGTGTAGCATATTAGAATAATCAATTCCTAGACACTAGCACTCATATAAAATACCTAGGAACATTTAACTTGGCTCTAATACCACCTAATGATACACCCCCTACCAGATTCCTGTAGAAACGCGATAGGTAATGCACTTTGCATTAGGTCACCCATCTTGAAATTTCTCTAGACCTACATTCACTTAACAATTACATGTTATTTATTATTTGGATAAATATTGCCTAGATTCTTATCTATCACTTACACCTTATTATTCAAGGTAGATTTAACCTAAAAATCCATCTGATAGCCCATTATATATTTTACAAAAGTTTGGGTAGCATAACAGCTACTTGGGTGACATTTAAAAAATTTTGACTTGTGAAAAGCACTTCTGATAACCTCAATTACATCTTTTGTCACCCTCTAGACCATTTTGGTCCTCTATTATCATCAATATATCATCAACAAACATTCAACTTCACATAGGGCCTTAGGCCCAAAAACTTCAAAATTAGATAGAAATTAAACATGCAGATAAAAGGTCCTATTTATATATCACTGATTTACACTTATAATCATAGACATTAGCAGCTTCTAAGCTAGCTAGACTCATAACCTATAGTATTTACATGAGTGCCTATTAAGACCATTAAAAGTACAAAATCTTATAGCCTTCAATGCCTCTACTACTACACTGCATAAAACTCAAGGCTGGACTGCTACCTACTATTACCTCAATGCCAAAACACCTTTACGCTAAGTACAAAACTCAGTGGTGAAATTGATATAATAAGAACATGTCAGTGTAAGCACACAGATGAATTAGACAGGCTTTAGATGCATGAATGCGGCATATAATAGCCATGTCATAAGAATAATATTATTTTATTAACCAGTCTTATAATTCAATTATTTAAACTTATGCCACTACCATACTATCATTAATTTCAATGTTACTATTATATGTCATCAGGTAAAATATCCAATTTATTAAGTAGGCCTGACTAGATAGACTACACTTTTAGACACTAGACCAAAAGGGAACTCAAAGTGTGCAGTGGTCCAATATTTTGAACCTCGAGCTCCGTACTAGCCTTAGAGCAGTGGCACATCTTGTAGACCCTGACTTCTGCACCGGCCTAGTTTAATGAACAAATAGTAATATCAATAACATGGTGCAGTGGCCCATCTTGTGGACCCCGACTATTGTACCAGCCTAACCTGATAAATAGACAAATATCATCATCATATCATAGTGCAATGGCCTATAATATAGACCCTGACTGCTTCACTGGCCTGGTCTAATAAATAGATAGATATCTAGTAACTGCTGATCCCTAGTTGACTGGTTAACCCATCTAGTGGGTGTCTAATTAATAGGCCAACTATCTTTAATTTACATTTATTTTCTTACTGATCATCATCTTAAATTATTTACAATTGACTAACAGATAGTTATTTTTTTATTTTCCACAATTAAATTTTAGCTGGATAGTTACAGGTCATTTACCTAAGATAGTTTTAGGCTTGTTTACCTAGGCATTTACAAATCCATTTTCTGCTCATTTTATGTCATAGTTCAAGCCATACAAACTTACTATTCTAGGCCACATTTAATCTCATTCCAATGCCCAAAATGCCAACAAAAGAGGCCTTATATTTTAACCAAAATCAAGTAAAATTCAAGTTCAATTTATAGGTTATTTTTTGGCATATTTAGACCTTATTTTGAGGCCACTTTTTACCATTTCTTCCATGCTATTTTATCACCATTTCTTACCCAAAAGGCACATTTTATTACCATTATAAGTTATACATTATATCTCATTCATCCATATCTTTCATGCACATTCCATACCATTTAGATATGATTCATTACATGCTCAACATCCCATGCCATTCACACATAACTTACACCATGTCACACATATATAACATAAATGTCATACATACCATACCTTTCGGCCAATGCTTGTTTATGAGCACACACATGTAGATTCCCACTTTTGATCACGCGTACATGTCATATATCATGATTCTAGCATACACACACATACACACATGACATCCATGCAAGCCATGCCATGACACATCATGCACATACCTCAGCTCAACCCTATTCATGTACATACATACACTTTCTCACTAATTTCATCACAAACACATCTATATACATGCCCAACATGCCATTTCACATCAATTACACCACACATACACACCATACACATGATTTACATGCTAAGACATATCCACATACCTCTCGACCAAAATGTTTTCATGACTATACATGCCCTTTTTCATAATTTTTTCCATGTACACATGCTTGTTCATCACAAACAAGCCATTCCCTCATGACCAAACCTCTCGACCTAAATAAGATTAGGGCCATACACTAATTTTCCCTTCAATCTCACATGCTAATCATTATTTTCACATACCATTACCACTAAACTATGATCATATCACCAGTTCACATACAATATATGACCAAACTAGTATTTCCATACACAATTACATGGTACAAACATCATGACATGTTGAGATTGGATCAAATTGCCATACCCAAAGCACTTTAGAAGCTTTTCTACACCTTAAAACTTTTAATTGCCTTATTGATCATCATCCCTTCTCATGCCTACATACACCACATACCAACTTTTAAAAAAATCTTAAAATCATACAAAGCTCAATTCAAGAATCTAAAAACATGAAAGTTCTTAAAATTAAGGGGACTACTTGAAAGTAAAATAAAAAGGAATAAACACCCCTTACACATAAAATTGAATTTTCAAGCCACTATGTATGTAACCCAATCTTTAGTGAATTTTTGCAATCTCCATGGATGGCTATGGTATCCCTAAGCTTTAAAGATGAATTACTACCTAATTAACTTGATTTTTGGTGGGAATCAAGCTTGAATTAAAGCAAAAATAGAGGCTCAAAGAGGGGAGGCATCAACTGTAAAGGGAGAGGGAGGGAGGAGAAAGAAAGGTGAGGTGGTAATAGCACTTGGTGGAATGTCCACTTGGTAAGAATGACTTAAATAGTGGTGCTAGGGTGGCTCGGGTGGTGATATGTGTCACCAGAGCACTTCAAAAATCTTAGTTTTTAGCTTTAATTTTCGGTAATTTTTAAAATTCACTCATACCTCAAAAAATCATCATGTTAGTTCTAAAAATCCTTGATTGGGCTCATTTATAGGTCCATAAAATTTCATGACAAAATTCCATCGACAAATTGGTTAACTAATTTCTCAAAAAATTGAGAAATTTTGAAAAATTATGGAATGACCTTAGAAAATTAAAAGTCCTTCACCAATGGTCTTAATGGAATTTTTGACCTTATGGGTGTGATATTTCCAAGTATGTCTAGGCATATCATGGGTCATTCCTGGCCTAAGTCCGTCTGATTTTATAGCCCACTAAATTTTGGTGTAAAATAATTTAATGGTTTTGCTAAAATTTTAAATTAAGTTATTTTCATCATTTTCTGACCCGTCAAAGTTTCATGATCAATACACCCCTTTTTGAGCCTTGTGAAGGTGACCCGATACTCTGGGCACACTTTTCGAACCTTAGAGGTAATGTTCATAAAGCCTTGACTTACGGCTATCATAAGTTGACTAGTCAACTAAGGGTTTTTAGCAATAGCTAGGGTATTTTTGTACCTTTCTTTTATTCAACAGGCCTATGCAATATTTTGACCTTTAGATCCATGTATGTTTAGTCTTCGAACTCATATTGGTAGATGGCCTTTGGGTCATATTTTATCTTGCTTTTTGGACCCATGTTATGTTTGGCTGACGGGCCCATGTTATGTTTAGTCTTTAAATCCATATTGGTAGATAAGCCTTTAAGTTCATGATGGTCACATTGGCCATCTATTCCGATTATCCATGGGTTTTTGTTTTTGTAATGCTCGTAAATTGAGGCTATGCAAATAGGACCTCTAAGACTCAAACAGTGCTCTTGGGGAGCCGGGACACCTTTGTGGGGCCTGAGAAAGGGTGCACTAGTCATAAAAAATTTAAAGGGCCAAAAAATGGGCAAAAAATGAATTTAAATATTTAACAAAACCTATAATTCATTTTAGGCCATAAGCTAGTGGATCGTAGCCTTAGATGGACTTAGGCCGAGAATGACTCAGGATATGCATATATAAACTTGAAAATATCATGCCTTGAAGGTCAAAAATACCAATTTATCTATTGCTAAAGGAATTTTAATTTTTTGAGGTCATTTGATAATTTTTTTAAATTTCTTGACTTTACATGTGATTAAATAACCGACTTCCCAATGGAATTTTGATGTGCAATTTTATAGGCCTATAAGTGAGCCCATTTAAGGATTTTTAGAATAAATGTGATGATTTTTTGAGGTCCAAATGAATTTTTAAAATTACCTAAAGTTACAGCTAAAAATGGATTTTTTTAAGCCACTTGGTTAACATGTTTTACAAATCGAGCTACTTACCCCCACTATAAATACCCCTCTACACATGTACACCACCCATATGCCAAGTCACCACCATCTCCACCGTATTTCCTCCCCTAGTTGATGCCAATTTCCAATAACCCTTCCACCATTTTTCCTCCATATCCATTATTAGAGGTTGAAAAAAGGATCACAAATGGGAGATATGGCTATGGTGGGAATAATGGCCTTTTGAGGTGTAAGTGATGGTTTCTTTGTTTATGTAGTCTTAACTATTCTAAGAATTACCATATTTTTAGATTTCAAATTGGAAATTGGTATGATTTTTGGTGAATTTTCTAAGTTAGGATTCCATTATATAGGTGTAAGAAGAAATGATGAACAATTAAGGGAATTAAAGCCATAAAAGGGTATAAAAGGATCCAAGATTGCATTAGGTATATGGATTTAATATACTAAAGGAATGGCATGATATGAATGTATGTGTAAATGTATGATCATGTATATGAAATTGTGAATTTAACCATATGTGTGCATGAATTGTGGAATTAAGCATGCACTAATGTTAATTATGTGTGAAAGTGATAGTGTGTATGTGAATTTAATGAGAAAAACATATGTGTGACCATGATCTTGTAATGGTCAAAAGGTACGTCAATGGTATGCTATGGCATGGCATGTACATACGGCATATATACATGATGCAACATGGTAGAAATGTGATATATGATGAAATGTGAAAATGTGTAAGTGTGTCATGATAAATAATGGAAGTGAATTGGTGTGACTTATGGTATTGGTAATATATGGTAAAATAGGGTACAGAAATGTGAAAGGAAATGGCATGAAAGAAAACTACCTATATTGGCCTAAAAGTGGCATGTAAACTAACATATTAGTGGTAACTAGAATTATAAAAATTTGAAGTAAAAAATAACACTAAAATTATGGTGGATGGATTGAGATTATATATGCCATGGTATAGCTTGAAATATTGTGATAATATGGCTTGGAATAGCATGGGAAAGTGCTAAATGAATAGTGGCAATTGGCCTATAACTGTGTCCCAAAATTCAAAAGGCCTCATAACTATCTCCTAAAAATGGTTAGGTAAAAATGACCTAAAACTGTGCCTTGAAAAGTAAACATAAAATGACTTATTACAATGAAAAAAATGGACATAAAAAGTGACCTATAACTGTCGAGAGAAATGACCTATAACTATCTAGTGGAAAAAGTGACCTATAATTGTCTAGTGAAAAATGAGTAGACTAAAATGACTTAAAATTGTGTATGAATAACATTGAAAAAAATTAAATAAATGACCTATAACTGAATAAAATTAATTAATAGATAGTTGACCTAATAGTTAGACACCCACTGGATAGGTTGACTGGTTAACTAGGGATTAGCAGCTACTAGAGGTATTGGTCCTTCTAAGCCTTATTAGTGTGATTATGTAGGTGGGTGCAGCCACCGAGGTCCTAATATTTGGGCTCTACACTTTCAAGTATTGGGAGGTTTACGAGAATGATCCTTGCTACCCACTTGCTTGGCTATAGATATTAGGAGGTCCGACGGGGTTGATCCATGCTATCCACTAAAATTTCTTGATGTTGATTTTTGGGATATTGGGAGGTCTACTAACTAATCCTTGCTATCTTTTATGTTTGGTATTAGGAGGTTCTTGTGAACTGATACTTAATTTTTGAAGTTGTATGTATATGTTAAGCTTAAAGCAAATAGTTGTATAAAAGGCCTTTATCTAAATGTTTTATTTTTGTACTTTTCTAATAATTATGGGCTTGAGGCCTTATGTATTAACTATAATATTGATGATGATGTCTAATGATATTAGAGGACCAAAAGGGTCTAAGTGATGATAGATGTTGTTGATATTATTAGAAGTGCTTTTTCACAAATGTATACTTTGGAAAATGTTACCTAGGTAGCCATTATGCTGCCCAAATTTTTATAGAATTAATTACTGACCAAAAAATGTATATTAATATGTGTTATGACCTGTATAACAATGTTTGAGGATTAGACTAGAATTTTAGGAAATATCTATCTCATAAATAAACATAATCATAATTGTTAAATGGATAAGGACTTAAAGAAATTTTAGGATGGGTGACTAGGTAGAAAGTGGCACTACTTATCAGGTTTTGTCAGGAATCAGGTAGGGGTGTTACATTGGGTGGTATCAAAGCCTAGGTTTAGGCATTCCTAAGCCTTTTGCATGAGTGCCAGTGTCTAGGATTTGATTTTTCTAATAAGCTACACTGCAATGAGGCTGATAGGTTGTGGTTCTTTTGTCGTGATTCAAAGATGAGTGAAAGGACTCTAATAGAATGAGGAGAAGAGGTAGCTAGCCATGCTTCTACCACTATCTAAGGAGTAGTGACCAGTGCAACCACACTAGAGCCCAGTGATGTTGCATAGCAGTTATAACCACAATAGCAAGCTCAAGCTTTACCAATACTTCTACAATAGATTATAAATTTGCTAAGACACACATCAATAGCAGCTCCACCTTTTCCACCAGCTCCTTTACCTCCTCTACCTCTAGCTGTAACACAAAAGACACATTTGGAGAGAGTTAAAAAGATAGGAGTAGTAGATTTTCTAAGAACTGGGGAAGATGATGTAGCCAGGGCCAAGTATTGGCTAGAAAGGCACTCAGAGTTTTAGAATAGTTAGAATGTATAGAGGAGAAAAGTCTAAAGTATTCTACTTCTCTTCTCTAAGAAAAAGTTTTCTATTAGTGGGACATAACCAAGAAAAAAGAAAGCAGTAGTAAATGTAACCTAGAAATTCTTTTTCCAAAAGTTTAAGAAGAGATACATCCCAGAATCTTATAAAGATAGGAAAAGACAAAAGTTCCTTAATTTAAAGCAAGGAAAAAGATCTGTGTCAAAATATGAGAAAGATTTTACAAGGTTGAGTTGATATTTAGAGGAATTTGTCCTTACTAAAGAGGAAAGGTGCAAAAGGTTCCTAAAGGGCCTTAATATAGAGTTACATATGCAAATAGCCAATCAAAAGGTTATAGACTTTGCAATTTTGGTAACAGCAGCCTATGATATGGAAGAGATGTTGCAAGAAAAAAAGGGACTTTTCTAAAAGAAGAGGCCTTTCACACTAGGTTAGACTAGCTTAGCACCTAGAGCTAGTAAGAGGTAAAGGGAGACCCAGTCTCAATCTCAGCTAGTGCAATAACCATAGAGATAGCCCCAGTCATAAAAGTTTTATCAGGTTTTTACATCTAGGCCTTAACCACCTCAATAAGCCTCTAGTACCCCAATATTAGCACTTAGGAGTGCACCCTCGACTTGTCAAACTTATACCAAAAGACATTAGGGTCAGTGTGGGTAGACAAGATAGGGAGAGTGTTTCACTTGTAGGGCTAAAGACCATTACCAAAGTGATTGTCCCTAGAGGCAGACTGAAGCTACCCAGACTTTAGCATAAGCAACACCTTAAAATAGGGGGTAGAGATAGAACAGAGGTAACCAATCAAGCAATAGTCAAAGGACCAAGTTAGAGGCATGGGCTCCAGCTAGACAGTATGCCATCAAAGCTCATGAGGAGGCCGAGGCTCTGGATGTTATTACTAGTACTTTTTACTTATTTGATGTACTAGTTTTAGCTTTAATAGATGTTGGATCCACTCACTCTTATATTTGCACTGCACAAGCACAAGATAGGGGATTAGAGCCAAAGTTTATAAGCATAAACATTTAAGTAAGCAATCCAATTGGATAGAGTGCAATAGTGAATAAAGTATATAGATATTGTCCAATGGTGATCCAGAAACAACTATACCCTGTAGACTTCATTGAACTTCATTTTCATGAATTTGACATCATCTTGGGTATGGATTTGTTATCTAAACATCGGGCTATAGTTGATTGTAGATATAACTATTCTCATATGGCCTTTTTGATTTTCATAAGAATGAGCAAACCGAAGCAGCTTAAGACTCAACTTAGGCCTCACTCCTCGAGTCTCAGAAGATGAGGAGGAAGCTAAAGGAATTTAGGGCTGCCCTTTTTTATTACCTTAGGGGGTGCAAGTTAGGCACCACAAGGTAGGAGTCACCACTCGATAGAGTTAGGAAATAGAAATACCTTGTAGGGCCAAAACTAGAGAAGTTTGGAACCCTAGTCTTATTTATACCTCAACTTAATATGGAACTTCGATTTGAATTTATGATGCTACTCCTTTTCTTAAGTGATTTTTTGCAATTAAAGTAAATCACGCATTCAAATAGAAGAAGTTATAGAATATATTTATAAAAAAATAAATAGGTGCTTAGAATCAAAATAACATATATGAAATCAGGCAATTGATTATTTTGAGAACTTTGGTTTTCGCATGCCAATTTTAGAAAATGGATTTTATTGAAGTAATTTTTTATTTGGAAGAATGGTTTGAGAACTTTGGTTCTCAAA
>CANXYI010678183.1:0-14861 GCA_948208565.1 Hura crepitans
TGACATGAAGTTCATAAATTAAATAATAGCCAAAGGGCAAATATAAAGGTCTGAAAACTATAAATAGGGGCTTGAAAGCCATATGTGAGAGCCCAAAGGACATAACTAAGCACCCTAACAACTGCTAATTTGCCTAGTTGATTAGTCAACCTATCCAAACTAGGTTGTTTATGATCATATAGGCATTAGTCTTTAATTACATTTCATATAATTGCATACGTTTTACATTTAACACTTTTAGTATATATTTACATCATATATGTTATTAGCCTCATATTATATCACATATCTCTATGGATGCATAAAGCACCATTAATCTCATAATCTTGGGCCAATAGGCCACACATTATAAAAAGAAAAGAATCCATCTTTCAACTTAGGCCATTCACCCATAATGTAAACAAAACATGCCATAGGCATTTCTCATCCTTAATAGGCAATTCATGTTATCATATATACTTTATATACATAATCACTCCATGTCGTACATGAATTTCATATTTATCATTTATCTATTTTTACCCCTAGTTTCATTGCATATTTCTCATACATATCCATTTTTTCACATACTCTCTTACACATATGTTATTGATTTATGAAATTACAAAGTTATGATAACATACACATTTGTTTTAATATCATGCCATATATTTTCAGCTAACATGTATACTTATTCTTATCATCACAATTTCATGCTTTACATGATTTTACCACTCAATTACATAATTACATATACAGATTACATAATTCCCATATAACTACACCTAGCATAAGTTGAGACCCGTGCTAAACCTCATATGGCTTCACACCCATCCATACATACACATTTAACCAACTTTTTAAACACACACATACCAATTCAATCCCTCATTTAGCACATTCTAAGCATAAATATATCATCGCTCAACTACTATTCATTCATGCATTTCATTTGACATTAATATACACACACATACATATTAAATGCATTAACACATACACACTTTAATTATACATATTCACACTTTAAGGCATTCTATTATTAGATACACATACACTTAGTGCCCAAGACACTAGTTAAGCCTCTCAAGCCTTCTCTTTGCCTTTTCCTTTGTTTCCTTCTTCCCTCTTAACAAACATAATACAATATAAACCTAAAAAAATCCTGTAGAAAATACAACAAGCTTCATATCATCAAATTTACTTTTAAAAACCTCTATTAAGATCCAAATAGTCTTTAGAAAAATATGAGAATCTAAAAAAAATATCCACTTATGTAAAAGTTGGTTACTATTCACCCCAACTCTGAACTTCCCAATTCTTCAAAATTACTTTACTATTTTTTCTACTCTTCCTATAATATTACTCTTAAAAGCCTAAGAGATAGATTTTATGGTGAATTGAGGCTTAATCAAGCTTAAAGAGAAGCTTGGAAAGAAGAAAAATTAAGGAAAAAAAGGTCAGAGGTGGTGTTGGCTATGAGGAAAATGAGGGAGGAGAAAAATTCTTTCTTTTAACAGTACTATTTATTCTTGACCCTATTTTATAGTCCTCCAATCTAAGGGTTATGATTGAACCATCTTAAAATCCAATAGCCCTTAATTTTCCAAGTTTGATTTCTCTCTTTTAAAATTTCTTCCTTCCATTTCTAAGCCTTAGTTTACATCCCTTAAGGTCTTATAAAATCACTTAAAATAATTCCTAAAAGGCTTGAAAAAATCTTACTTGAAAACCTCAAAAAATTAAAATAAATCAACATTTTTAATTTTACTTAATTTTTAGAAAATGTCTCTTGATATTTAAAATTTTTAATTCTAGTCGCAAAGGATTATTTGGAATATTTGAGGATCAAGTTGTCACATTCTCAAGTCAATTTATGCAAAATTACAATATTTTATAGTTTAGCTTTAACTATGTTACCAATCATAAAACAATGCTATAAAAACTTTACTTTTGTTTCTAACCATTTAATGACTTCATTTTCATTTCAAATTTGATCAAAATTACATCATAAATAATACTTCCATCCCATCATATTAGTGTAACTCAGGTCTCGAGAATACTATTCACATCTCGAAAATCACTATTCATAACCTTGGAATTCTCGAGTGTTACATATATATTCACTTAGTCATTTACTAATCTATAATTATTCAAAATTTACCATGCATAACAAATTATCAACATCCACTTTCCTAATATAAATAAATTTGGCCATTCACTTGGTTTACACAAATTAACCTACTTTTCACTTATTCTCTTTTGAATTTTCACTTTAGTGTTCATATATGCTTAACAAATACATATACTACCAATTATTATCAATAAACCCTTACTCTCTATTGATTATGAATTTCACCATTAATAATAATAATAATAATAATAACAACAACAACAACAACATCATCATCATCATCATCAACATAATTTACTTTTTTTATACCTAACTAATTCATCATATATTAACATATTTACATTTAAAAGGCTTAATTTATTCAATTTTTATTTTTGCCCCATAATTTTTTATCTTTCATTTTTGGCCTAGATATATTTTCCAACTCCTATTATTTTTTTCATTTAATGATCATGTATTTCACATTATCTACATTCTAATTCATTTATTATATATACATTAACTAGCATTTTATGATTTATAACTCAACCTCCATTAATTCCATATTAATTTTAATATGATAAAATTAAAAATTTTTAGAATATACCCCTTTTGTACTATCCAATTATTATTGTTTCATAAAATTCCATCTTTTTTTATATGACACATATTATTTGAATTAATTCACATTTATCCTTTCCAATTCTAATTTATTTCACACAATTAGTATATTATTTTTATTTATTAACTCCTACTATATACTATTCACTTCTTTATTCTTTTATTTTTAATTTTTATTCTTTAATCTAAACTTAATTTAGGATTTTATTCTTTAGCACCTTAAATTTACCTAATTACTTAAATCTTTTCTTTTCTCTAATATGTCATTTTAGCCATTTCAAAAATTTTGTCACTTAATTTATGTCTTAACAATTAAACATACATTTATTATTTCAAATAATTCATCTTTAAAGTACTTTAATCCTAATAAATTTTAGTTCAATCCCTTAAAACTCTTATTATAAAAATTTTTGTCTAAGGTGGAATTTTCATATCACTTATTCCTTTCATAAAGTTAGCATCTAAATTATTTTATTTATATTGAATTATCCTTATGAACATACTATTCAATTTAAATTCCATCTTGTACACATAATTGTATAATTGCATGATAAAAATTTTAAAGCTAAAAACTCAAAATTTAGGAATACACTTACCTAATTCCTTAAATCTCTCTTCAACCTTTTTTTTCTCCTTCTTATTCTTTACATATATAAAATCAATCTCTTTCCTCTTCTCTATTATTCCCCTATCACCATTTTCACCTAATGAAAATTTTGTGTGCACTATTCATCACCTTCCTCCATTAATTCTTTTTCTCACATAAGACTTTGTTTTTTCTTTTTTTTTAATTCTAATGGAAGAAGCAAAATTTAGGATACTAGAAATGATCTTTTGAATTTGAAAATAAATTTAATTTTATGGATAAGGATGAGAAAAATGGAGGCTTTGCTCCCCCTAAAACATTAGCTACCATTATAAGAAAGAGGGAGTTTTATTTGTTTTTTCTTAAGATTTTTTTTTATCTAACTTACCTTATATATTTTAACTTTAAAGGCTAGGATTAATTTGTTTTTATTATTTCAATGGTTGAGATTGAACCATGTCATAAAAATCTCTTTTATTTATTTATTTCTATTACTCTTTAAATTTCTAGAACTTTAAGACTTTTTTTTTTTAATTAGAGGGCTTGGGTTAATTTAATTACTGTTTTATGAAATGACTAATTTTAATCCCTACACATAAATTCACTTTTCATCCTACTATTTTTTTTCTCAAATTTTAACATCTATTTCATAAATTATTAATCCTTCCTAAATTATCATTTTTAATAATGTACATTGCACATTAATTATTTTAAATTCATCAAATTTTAACTCCTATGAAGATATAAGTCAAAACTACTATAATTAAGTTTTGAGGTAAATAGTTACTATTCACCTTTTTCTACTTCCTAGATCTTATTTTTATAAATTCTCCATTCTTCATATTTAATTATTATTCCATTAATATTAATTCACAAAAACATTATTAATTAAGACAAATGTTAACTTTTAGGTCAATTTGGTTAAACTGTTGCAAAATTGGCAACACCTTTTGATAAATCACTATTCATCATAAACTTGTTCACAAATTAATTTTTCAATTTTAACCCTCTAATTGACCTTATTTTAACTTCAAATTTCACCTTCATCCATCAAAAAAATTGTTATTCATGTCCTAAGAATTAGTACTTAATATTTTTAGGGCATTACAATTCCCTTGAATGACGGCAAACCATTTGCATTTCCTTAAGATACACATCACTAATTCTTGTAAAACAATCACAAATACATTAGGCTAAGTGTGGTTAAAGTCATTGTCAAAAATTATAATTTCCCCTATGACACCCTTCTTTCTGATATCCTAAGGTACCAAAGCATAGAGTGCCACATTATGTGCCTAAGGCACCAATCAATCTATATGAATGATCATTCACTTGTGTAATACTCATATATTTAAGCATACACTTTAAGAAGTCTATCATTATCTTGAAAACCATAATTCAATTTAATTTTACATACCATACATTATTACTCTATCATAGTTTATAAATTAAACAAATAGGAAAAATAAAATGTGGCTTTGAAAACAAAGCCTAAAACATCAAATAGTTATAGAATAAAACAATATGCCATAAATAAGCTATACAATTCGAAAATGGAAATCCATTAACAAATGAATATAGTGAATAAAATAAGTTTTAAAATATCATTTCTTGAATGAAAGGATGATATGCTCTATTGTTAGCAAGGAATCCCCACTTGTAAACAATGTCTTAATTCATCTTAGATTCTTTAAACTCTATGCTAAGCAAAATTTTCTTAGGGATACATAGACTATCTTTAAATACCACTAAAAACAAGCATTTACATAATTCATAATTCACATCTCATGCTCACAACAATTCTCAATAAATGGCACAACAACATATTAATCTCATATGCATGCTTTTACCTTTACCTATCTCATTAGTTATCATTGTAAAAATCATGTATGGAATAGTGTTGCATTCATAAAAGTGAAACTAGTCAACACATAGTCCATTATCAATTAAAGAATCATATAATTTGTAGCATCATGTCATTCAATGATCATGTCACTTATACTTTATATCAAATATAGTTCATGCCAATTATAGCACATTATTCCTTATCTTGTGTTATTTAAAGTTCATTTATAGTGTTTATCATTCAAAGATCATGTCATTTCCATAGCTTTTATCATTTATATCCCAATGTATTCTAAGACTACTATAGATTGGATAACATGTTATAATAGTGCTTAAGAAAGCTAAATAATCACAATGCTCTAAAGAGCTAAAAAATTTTATAGTACTTAGTACAGCTTAGGTGTCCATACATACATAGCAATATATCAATATAAGCTTAATAAATAGTGTTTGTAGAGCTTACACGGTTGTGTTTAGAACATATTAGTTATACAATACTCATGAGGCTTTTGTGACTATACCCATAACAATAGTATCAGTGACAATGACATAGCACTACTAAGTATACAAGGGTATTTTAGCATATCCATGCATTTATCATGTATTATCTACTGCATGTGTGACACCCCTTACTCGATCCGATCACTGGACCTAAAAAAGAGAGGCACACATAATCAAAA
Source organism: Hura crepitans (assembly GCA_948208565.1). Taxonomy (NCBI): domain Eukaryota; kingdom Viridiplantae; phylum Streptophyta; class Magnoliopsida; order Malpighiales; family Euphorbiaceae; genus Hura; species Hura crepitans. The sequence goes on from CANXYI010678183.1 coordinate 5,825, forward strand.
TCTGATATCATGTACATGCTTAATGAAATAGATCTTACTTTTTCAAAAACATGTATTGCTTGCAATAGTTATTAAAATACAAAAAATCAAAAATCTTTTTCATCAGTTCACTATTTAGACCTTGTGCTAAAAATTTTTGTAGCATAACGGTTGTCCATGCATAAATCCTAAATAGAAAGATATCAAATAAAACACTTCTATGATAAATCAGCTTAAACTAATATTCTATAAGTCTATCTGACTATCCAACACAAACTTATCAGTCACAAGCATCACATACATTCTCAAATACTAGTTAAATCTATTTATATAGACTTATTTAAAACATATGTACAATATTGGTTAGGCCTATCCCTTACTAGAAATGAGTGCTTTAGTATACATATTAGGTAATCATATTCAAAACAACTTTGTACCCAAAAATGATTTTCTCACTAAAAGTTTTATGATTTAAGGCTGTGTACAATCCCACTCGCCTTAACCTATACATTACATATTATAACATGCTAAGTAATTACTTAGTGGTGTATTCGAATTAACTTATGTTTACATACAAATATTCACATACAAGCATATCAAATAAATAAATAAATAAATAAATATATATATATATATATGTATGTATCTATTTATATATGTATACAGATAAAACACATGTGAGTGTATCAGTTGTGTAAGTGCATGAATCCATGTGCATATATTCCTTATCATATGAGTTGTGAATACGAGGTGTATCAATTATGCCAATCATAATAAATAATGTATTCCATACATTTCTATAACCATACTGATGTAATAAACATATCATTGTATCTTTACATATAATACCATATTCAAAGCAATATGGTATCGTCATGTTAAAATCAATGTTATCTCATTTCGTTCCCATTCCTAAAAGACAACAAAATAATATTAGATATTAGGATCCTAATCAGAAAGATTGTATACATAGTTTCCAGTGGTCCACACTTTGGACCTTATAACTGCTGCACCCGCTTAATTGCTTAAAAGTAAAATGTAAGTGGTTGTAAGCCAAATAGTTATGCAATGGCCTTTATTGACCCTATGATGGCCACACTTGCCTAATTATCTGAAGGTCAAATGTAATTTCCCATAAGCCAAATGCTTATGCAATAGCCTTATAGACCCTATGATGGCTGCACCTGCCTAATATAGCCATCAAGGTACCCTAGCAACTGCTATCTATCCCTAGTTAATCTATCAACCAATCTTATTTAGGTTGTCTAATCATATGAGACACTATCTTATGTTGCCATATTCTCAACTATAATCATTTATGCTACCATATTTTTTCTATGATACTAAAATATCACCATGTTAACCAATTGCAAATAACTGACCTTTAGGTTAACTCAAATCACATGACACATTAGCATTCTCGAGTTAAACATACATGATACCAACCAATTGTTATATCAACCTCATTTTTATCATGCAAATATTCATGCTTTACTTATGTTAAACACATATATTATTTCTCGTTATTAAATAATGATGAACATTTCAAGTCTTAAAGCAACAAGTCACCGAAATTAATAGCAATGTAAAGCAAATATACATCATTTACAACCAAACATATTATCAATTAATTAGTTTCACAAAATGCACCTCATAGGATAATACACATACACACATAAACACACTTTTTTATATTAACATCTTTATGTAATACACAAATTAATCCAAATACACTTACAATACCTGCCAAATACATCAAGAGTCATCACTCATTGCTTCTCTTTCCCCTTCTCTTTCTCTTATCTAAACACATAATATACATAATGTTCAAAAATTAGTATAAAATCAACCATAGCTCAAAATTGAAAATCGGCTTTTAAACTCTTACTACTAGTTCCCGAGGCATACTATAAAAAATAAAAACTCAAAAAAACTCATCAGAACCACACTTAGTCACTATTCACACATATCGTGAAATAAGATATCTCCATAGTTTTTCTTGAAATTTATGCGAAAATTGAGGTTACGAGACTACATAGGCATAATTTATAGCAAAATACAGGAGAAAAGAAGCTTAATTGAAGAAAAATGAAAAAAATGTGAAGGGAGAAGGCCTTGAAGGCATCAGCCATAGAGGAAAGGATTAGGGAAGATAAAGTTGCTAAATGCCAAAAATTTCCATTTATACTTATTAAAAAAAAAATTTCCCCCCTTTTTCCTTTAAAAATTCACAAAAATTAATCCTTGAGCCCGAAAATTCTTGAGTTTTACTAAAAAATCATAAATGCCATATTTTACATGCCCTTATAATTTTAGCCCTAAATTCCAAGAAATTCAATAAAGATCATAATTTTTAATATTACACAATAGCCAACAAAATACTTCCCGTTATCAAAAAAATTCCAATTTTAGTTCCATTGGACTAGTTAGAATTTTTTAATGCCACATTGTACCATTTTTTATGTCAGTTTGAGCAAAAACATAATATTTTATGGTTCAACTTTCACTACAGCACTATTCACAAGACACCGGCATGAAAACTTTAACCTCTCTATTAACCCTCTTATTGACTTCATTTTTGCTTGAATCTTTACCCATAAATCTTTTATGACTAATACTTTCTTTTGGTAGTGTCAATATAGATCGAATCTCTAGATCACTGAACAATCCTATGAAAGTATTATTCATAAATTAGGGGTTTTTTAGGCATTATATTTCTTCCCCTCTTAAAAGAAATTTTGTCCTCGAAATTACCTGATATGAATAGTAGTGAAAACTACTTTGCCCTTTGATCCTCTCTTTCCTATGTAGCTTTCTCGATGCCATGATGTCTCCACAAGACTTTTACAAGAGGCACTGACTTACTCCATAGCTCTTTCACTTCTCTAGCTAGAATCTTCAATGGCTCTTCTTTATATGACAGATCTGGTTATATCTCTACTTCTTATAATGATAGCACATGAGTAGGATTTAATTTATATCTCTTGAGCAAAGATATATGAAACACATTGTGTATTTGCTTGAGCTCAAGAGGTAAGGCTAGTTTGTAAGCCACTGGTCCTACTCGCTTTATAATTTCATATGGGCTAATAAACAGTGGAGTCGGCTTTCCCTTCTTGCTAAATCTCAACACTTTTTTCCATAGAGATACCTTGATAAACACATTGTCTCTTGCATTATATTAAATATCCTTCCTTTTAATATCTATATAAGACTTTTGTCAATCTAACGCTACTTTCAACCTATCTTTTATGATTCTCACTTTCTCTTTTACATCTCTAATCAAATATAGCCCCATAAGCTTATGCTCACTCTACTCACTCAAATTAAAAGGAGTTCTACATCTCTTTTCATATAAGGCTTCATAAAGAGACATGCCTAAACTTTTCTAATGGCTATTATTATAAGTGAACTCAGCCAAGGAAAGATAGCAATCCTAACTTCCTTTAAAGTCGATAGTGTAACTTTTTAACATGTCTTCGAGCACTTGGATAACTCTCTCTTACTAACCATCCGTTTATGGATAAAATGTTGTACTAAAACTAAATTGAGTACCTAAGGCATTATGGAGTTTCTTCCAAAATCTCAATATAAATATAAAGTCTCGATTAGAAATAACAAATGATGGCATACCATGCAGTCAAATAATCTCATCAATATACAGCTCCGTAAGCTTATCTAAGGAGAAATTCATCCTGGCTGGTATGAAGTGTGCTAACTTTGTCAATCTATCAACCACTACCCATATTAAATCACATTTACTTCTTGTCATTAGTAGACAAGCAACAAAATCCATAGTGACTCGATCCCATTTCTATTATGGTATTGCTATAGATTAAAGCAACCTAGATAGAACTTAGTGCTCCGCCTTAACTTGCTAACATGTAAGGTATCTGGCCATATACTCAGCTATATCACTCTTTATACCAAGCAACTAATAATCTATCTTTAGATCTTAATACATCTTAGTACTACTAGGATGCATCGCATATGGGGCATTATCCACTTCGTACAAAATTTGCTGTATCAAATCTCCACATCTAGTACACAAAGCCGATCATAATAAAATAAACAACCATCATCCTTGATCTCAAACTCAGAGGACTTCCCCTCTTGAATTGCACTCATAATACTAACAAGCCTGTGAATGGCTTCACTTGCAATTCTTTTAATAAGCCTCCATTATCTATCATCTACAATCTAACATTGATAGCTTTTATAGCTAATATGAATTTTTTGTTAAAAGCATTTGTTACCACATTGGCTTTCCCTAGATGATAGTCGATAAGGTAATCACAGTCCTTTATTAACTCTATCCATCTCCTCTGTCAAAGATTTAACTCTTTTTATATGGGAAGATACTTTAGACTCTTATGGTCAAGGTAAACATAACATTTCTCTCCGTAAAGATAATGCCTCTAAATCTTCAGAGCAAGCACCACCATTGCAAGCTCTAAATCATGTGTTAGATAATTCTTCTCTTGTGGTTTCAATTATCCGAATGCTTAGCCAACAACCTTGCCTTCTTATATAAGCATATATCCTAGCCCATTTAGTGAAGCATCACTGTAGATAAAAAAATTCTTTTCCTGATTCTAGTTGTACTAAAATTAGATCTTCTGTCAACATTTTTTTAGTTTTTCAAATCTTTATTAACACTTGTGATCCAATCAAATTTAATGTTCTCTCTCAAAAGATATGTCATAGGGATAGCAATCAATGAAAACCCCTTGATAAACCTCTTGTTCTAGCTAGCTAAACCTAAGAAACTCCTTATCTTTGTGGTGTTTCTAGGTGGTTTCCACTCTATTAAAGCCTTAACTTTACTAGGATCCACTCTTATGCCTTATGCTGTAATAATGTGTCTTAGAAAAGACACCTTATCTAGATAGAATTCACACTTACTAAGCTTGGCATAAAGCTTCTCATCTCTCAGCTTCTACAAAACAATCCTTAAATACTACTCATGTTTATCCCAATTCTTACAATAAACAAGGATGTCATCAATGAACACTACAATAAATAGATCTAAGAATAGTCTAAAGATCCAATTAATTAGATCCATAAATGCTACTAGAGCATTAGTAAGCTCAAATGGCATTACCAAAAACTCATATTGATCATATCTTGTCCCGAACATTGTCTTTTACACATTCACTTCCTTGACTCACAACTGATAGCAGCCAAACCTAAGATTAATCTTGGAGAAAAGGCACCTACTCCTCTTAACTAATTAAACAAGTCATCTATATAAGGCAATGGATACTTATTCTTGATTATTAACTTGTTTAACTATTGATAATCCATATTTAATCTCAAAGATCCATCATTTTTATTGACAAACAAGACTGGTGCTCCCCGTAATGAAGCCTTCAGTATGATGAAGCCCTTATCTAGCAACTCTTGCAACTGTACTTTTAACTTATTCAACTCAATAGGAGCTATCCTATGAGGAGTTATGGATACTAGTGTTGTATTAGGCATCATCTCAATCCCAAACTCAACTTCTCATTTTGCTAGTAAATTAGGTAGCCTGGCTAGTATCTAATAATATTGATATTTAGCTTAATTTTGGCTCTATCTTGCTAGTATCAATCACGTGAGCCAAATAAGCTTGACAACCTTTCCTTATCAATCTCCTTGCTACCATGGCTAATATCATATTAGATATGTTGTCCAATCTCTCCCCAACCACTATAACTTCTTACCTATTACTAGCTATAACCATGGTCTACTTGTTTTTGTAGTCCACAATTACATGATGCTTGGGCAGCCAATCTAGGCCTAAAATTAGGATGAACTCATTAAAAGGTAACTCAATGAGATCGATTGCAAACTCAAATCCTTGTACTGACAAGGGACAATCCTTATAAACTTTATTGACTATCACATACTACCCTATCAAATTACTGACTCTAATATCAGTATCAAGAATCTTTGACCTTAGCTCCTTATCTTATGCCCGTGTAATACATATATAAGAGTGTGTGGAACTTGAGTCAATTAAATCTGAAGTAGGCAAATCAAAGAGTCAAAATGTACCCACTATAATGTCTGACGTGTCTATATCATCTTTAGCCCTGATCGCATACTATCGAGCTAGTGCTTTACCCTCTACCTCGTCTTTTTGACCACCTATAACTCTATCTTCGACATCTTTCTTATCTCTCTTATGAGATAAACCCATAGGCTTTGTAAGACAATTCCAAACAAAGTGACCTTTAGAGCCACAACCATAGCATACAACTGGCATTGTAGTACAACACATATCCTAATGTCTCTTACCATAATGCTCACACTATGGCATTAATGGAAATCTAGCTATGGATCTAGGAGTCCCTCACATTTGTGTCTACTATCCAGACTCCGCTCTCAACCTATGACCTAACTTCTTAGTTTGATCTTACCTCTAACTCTATTAAGGTCTAGTCTAATCATCCATAAGTTTCGTGTCTACTATAGGTGTAGAACTACCCTACCTTTAACCGAAGGTCCTTTTCTTCTAATAACTATCTCTCTTCTCTCTCAACTTTTATACCATTTCTATAGAATGACATACAACAACTAAAGCAAAAAAGATCCCTTATCTTTATAGGCATGATCTATTGCATAACATTTAGATTCAGTCCCATCTTAAACCTCTTACACCTATCTCTCTCAGTAGCTATCACTGCCTTAGCATATCTACTAAGTCTTGCAAACTCTTTCTCACACTCAAATATAAACCTCTATCTCTATCTCAAATCCATGAACTCTTACCTCTTCAAGTCAAGATAATGATCAATGATGTATTTCTTCTTGAATTCCTTGAGGAAGAAATCCCAAGTCAAATATGCTATAGACATGTGCTCTATCATAGTCTCCCACTAATTTAATGACTCATTACCTAACAATGTTATGGCACAAAATACACACTCCTCCTGGGTACAACCCAACTATTGCATAATTTTTATAGTCTGATCTATCCAATACACTATTCTACTTAACCCATCCTCCAACTCTCCCTTGAAGAACTGGGCTCTATTATTTAACAACCTTTCCACATAGATCTTATGAAAAGTGGTGGTGGTGGTTTAATATGTGCTGTAGCAGCAGTAGCTGTTGTAGTCACTTACCTAACCAAATCCAACATCTCCTATATCTAAACTATTTAACCATCAAATCTCTATACTACATGACTAGCATCACTCCTCATAATAGGCTCGGCCTTGGCAGTCTTTAGTCTAATAGTAATCGGACCATGGCTCTGACCCTTTTCTCCTCAATTGGTGCAAACTAACTCATCTCAAATCTATAGGTAAGGGAAATAGATTGTAAGCCTTAATAAGTATAATTACATGATGAATATTTTCACATCGTAAGCACTCTTATATAACCTATATATGTATATCAAGGAACACCTAAATTGGATGCTCTAATACAACTCAATGTGACACCCCGTACCGGATCCAATTATCAGACCCAAATAAGGGATATGCACACAACCAAAATCTGATCTTATGTACATGCTTAATGAAATAAGTCTTACTTTTTTAAAAAACATATATTACATACAATAGTTGTGAAAAATATGAAAAATCAAAAATCTTTTTCGTCCGTTCACTATTTGGACCTTGTGCTAAAAATTTTGATAGCATAATGGTTTTTTATGCACAAACCCCAAATAGAAACCTATGAAATGATGCAATTCTATAATAAATTAGCTCAAACCAACATTCCTTATCATAGAAGTTGTGAATATAAGGTGCATCAATTGTGCGAATCATAATAAAAAGTGTATTCTATATACTTTTCATAACCACACTGATGTAATAAATATATCACTATATCTTCACACATAATCACATATTCAAAGTAATATTTTATCATCGTGTTCAAATCAATGTTATCTCATTTTATTCCTATAACTAAAAGATAACATATCAATACTAGATATTGGGATCCTGATTAGAACGATCATATACATAGTGTGTAATGCCCTACACTTTAGACCTTATGATGGCTACACTAGCCTAATTGCCAGAAAGACAAATGTAAGTGCTCGTAAGCCAAATAGTTATGTAGTGGTCTAATCGATCCTATGACAGATGCACCTGCCTGATTACCCTTAAGTCAAATGTAATTGCCCATAGGCCAAATGCTTGGGCAGTGGCCTTATAAACCCTATAATGGCTACACCCACCTAATATAGGTACCAAGGTTCCCTAACATCTGCTATCTATCCATAGTGGACTAGTCAACTTATCCAATTTAGGTTGTCTAATCATATGAGACACTATCTTTATGTTGCCATGTTCTCATTTATAATCATTTATACTACCACATTTTTGCTGTGATACTCAAATATCGCCATGTTAGCCAATTGCACATAATAGACTGTTAGGTAAACTCAAATCACATAACACATTGACATTCCCAAGTCAGACACATATGATACCAACTAATTGTTATATCAACTTTATTTCTATCATGCAAATGTTCATGCTTTACTAATGTTAAACACATATATTATTTCTCATTATTAAATAACAATGGATATTTAATGTCCTAAAGCAATAAGTCACCAAAATCAATAGCAAAGTAAAGTAAATGCTCATCATTTACAACTAAATATATTATCAATTAATCAATTTCACAAAATGCACCTCATATCACAATGCACATACACACATAAACAAACTTTTCATATTGAAATCTTTATGTAATGCACAAATTAATCTAAAAACACTTACAAAGGTCGTTGAATACACTAAGAATCATCACTCACTACATCTCCTTCCCTTTCTCCTTCTCTTAATCTAAACACATAATATATATAATGTTCAAAAATTTGGATAAAATCAACTATAGCTAAAAAATTAAATACTGACTTTTATACTATTACTATCGATCCCCAAGGCACACTATAAAAAAATAAAAACTCAAAAAACTCACTGAACCAGCCTTGTTCACTATTCATAAAAATTTAAAAATAAGAAATCTCCATGGTTTTTCTTTAAATTTGTGCCAAAATCGAGATTATAGGACTACATAGGTGCGATTTATGGCAAAAAAGGGA